>JAUELO010154212.1:0-27842 GCA_032357855.1 Amphibolips quercusostensackenii | reverse complement strand
TTTTTCATTTTTCAGAAAAATACGAGCCAACTTGGTTATTTAATCACCGGATTTAAATTCAGCGACCCTAAAAACATATAGATATGCTAGTGTAGTCTGTCGGACAGACCACTTTTTTTTTGTGTGCCGGTGAAATTATTATAATCCGAAAAACCATTATGAAAAATTATATTACTTTGTTTCCTCTAGACTTATATAAAACGCATAAAAATTATAATGTGCAAAAAATACTGTTGTGGGAGACTTTTGCTCTTCTTTGGCTCCTCAGATGCCATTATCACATGTCGCAAGAAACTATCCCAGAGTGATACATACCAACCTCTCGTGACATACAATTTTCTGAAAGTATGAAAACAAGTTCAAACAATATCAAAATAATTCAGACCTCTAGATTATTTAATCATTTCTTGGAAATTAATTACTTTGATCATTCATTCCAAAAGTATTCTAGGTATTAGCCGCGGAGGTAATAGCGTGCAAGGCAAGGCAATGCGTGCGAGGCAATGCGTGCAAGGCAATGCGTGCGTGGCGCGGCAAAACGAGAAAATCAAAGCGATAAGAGCAAGCGGTTTTAGAGATAAGTTATGAATTGATGCTAATTTTAAAGTCAGTATTCAAGATAATTCTGTAAAAAGCGGCTTGTGAGGGTCAGCCTAATTCTATTATGGAGTTAAAAACCTAATACAGAGTTTATGAACGTAAACATCTGTGCACGTGTACAGTCAGGAAAGTGGAATCTGTGCACGATTAAGTTCATAAAAACTGAGCTGTGTATATCGAAATTTCCACTTGCACACATGAAACGTGTACAGTTGTCCGTTTGGCCATCGACATCCACAGTTGGGCACATGCAAAAATGCAACGTGCAAAGTTGCCTCCATTTTGTCAACTAGTTAGACACTTTATATTTGCACGAAAGTTTTTTGCCTCTTTTTTTAATTATTGTTATTGTTTTTTATATATTAGCTAAAAGCATTTTTATGTGTACTGTTCAAATTTGGTTGTGATTCTTTGTTGGATTATGTTTTTACATTAGGAATTTTTATTACCAGACCTTTGGATAGTACTTCAACAAATCTATGTTCCAATTTTTTTTAAATGTATGTCAATTCTTTTATTCTCCTAATTGATTAATGAAAATTATGTCAATTCGATTACTTTTCTTTTTTAAAAAAATACCTCATTGTTTTAATTGTGAAATAAAGATAATGAACCACTTATAACTGCTAATAATTCTGAAGGTTCTATGTGTAAGATATACCTGGTAAATATGAGAAATGCGCAGTTCTTAAATAAGGAATTTTTGCCGCTCTGCTCTGTCTTGCGCAACAATTAAGACTGTGTTATCAGATACTGGTTTCTATATAAGTGAACATATTCAAAAAATTCTACAGTCACTCAACATTAAATTTTGTGAAAACTAATCCATAGTCCTGTATCACTGGCTTACTAAACAAAATGAAGACCATCATCCTAATCTGCACCTGCATGAGTTTCATGTATATTACAAGTGAGTGTGATATACTATCAATTTTGGTAAGAAATATCTCATTCACGCAAAATGGAGGATGCATGTAATAATGGAAACGTCCTAACTGTGTACTTTGCAATTTAAGGGTGAGCAGATGATACCCTCCCAACATTGAACGTTTATTTTGAAATTATCATGTCTATCTAAAGAAGCCTGCGTGTACATATGGTACACTTCTCACTGAATACACGTTGAAATTCATACGTCCACAGATGCTAGAATTTTAAGTGTGTACGTTCCTAGATGGTAAATTTTCAACTGATTACGTGGCAATTTAAGTGTGAACAGATGGTACCCTTTCAGCATTAAACGTCTTTTTTGAAATTATCATGTATTTCTTAAAACGTCTGCGTGCACATATGGTACATTTCTGACTGCATACGCGTTGGAATTCAGACGTTTTTTGAAATGTTTATGAATTTAAAAAATTTTTGGACATCATTTGAAAAGTTTGGAATTTATGAAAAATTTTTGATAATTTTTGAAAATATTGAAAATTCTTTTAATGTTTTAAAATTTGTTTTCAACTTTATGCAAATTTAAATTTTTTTTTGTAATTCTTAAGAGTTGTTGCATACATTTTCAAAGCATTTGTTCTTTAGCGGTATGCCTCTTTAGTTCTGTTAGCCTGCAGCTATTCAACTGATCAGTTGACAAAATCGAAAATGCCCGAGGGGTCGACCACTTTAATTTTTAGTGTCCCAGAAATATATTTTCTAAGAAATATTCAGAAATATTTGGGAGTACAAACAATTTAAAGAATATGTGGATATGTAGGAATATGAGGAAATATGTAGGAGCATGGGAGAATATGGGGAAATATATAGGAATATGTGAAAATATGTAGAAATATGAAGAAATATTTTGAAATATGTTTAAATTATGTATATTAAATTACATATATTTTATATAGTGTACTAAAATAACAGTTTAATATTGCACGCAATTTAAAGTGTTATTCTCTGGTCTATAAATAATGATAAGCATTTATTTATTTATTGCAGGCTTCACAGTCTTTTCCCTATTCACCCTTTCTTTTTTGTTTTTCCATTTAAATGAGAACTTAGTGAACGAAAACCAATAAGAATCTTTGAATTATTTTTGCTAAAAGTTTCATTGGTTTTAGTGGTAAAGTCTACTAACAAAGTTGGGGGGTCTCTTAGGCCGTTTTTGGACCTAAATTAGATTTAGGCAAAAAAAATTTTCAAAAGTTCCTGCAGTTTCTACTAAAAATTAAAGGTTAATTTCACCTTAAAAGGACCCCTTTCAACTATTAACCCTTTACACTTCTTAGAAATGAAAATTTCACGCTTGTATACAATGTTTTTGGAAAAATTCGACACTGTAAAACTTGAATTTGCTTCATGAAGTCGACTATGAACTTTCTACAAACTATCTTACTCTTTTTGACCATTTTTAGCCTTTTTGACCCCTGCCAAGACCTCTATATGAGACTAAAAGGTGAAATTATTCTTTAATCTGGATTCAGCGACCCCAAAAACGCATTTGTACAGTGGAGCAAATTCATTACGGGGCATTTTTTCAGTTCTATCTCGAAATTATATTAGTATGACTTTAAAATGACCTTCAATTGACATTGAGCTAATAAATAAATGCAAGTTCAGATTTAACGTTCCCAAAAAAATAAATATATGTATTTTTCAGAATTTTTTAATCGGCTTATTTACGATTTGACCTTTAAATGACCTTGAACCTAATGTGATAGAAGTCAACGAAAATCGGATTCGGATTTAGTAACCCCCCAAACCTATGCATGTATTTTTGTGAACTTTTCATCGCTTTTCAACAGTTTGACCTTTAAATGACCTTGAGCCTGATGTGATGGAGGTAAACAGACCCCGGATTCAGAATCAGCGATCCCAAAATCCCCAGGATACCCTTGTCAAGTCTCGTGATCAAGCTTACATATCTTGTATTGACATACCCTGCCCATAAATAATTAATAAAATCACCCCCTACACCCTCCTTACAAGGGAAAGAAACGTGAAAAGGCTAAAAATGGTGAATAAGAGTGAAGGTAGTTCAAAGGGAGTTAACAGTGTACTTTACTAAACAAATACTAGTTTGACAGTGCCGAATCTTTTCAAAAACGCTGTATACAAGCGGTGAAGTTTTCATTTTTTTGAAGGGGTGGTAGGAATGAATGGGGTTGTAGGTCGTCCGTTTAGCGTGAAATTAACTTGTTATTTTTAGTAGAAACTGTAGACATTTTTGTTTCTAATTTTTGGCCCAAATACATTAAGGTTAAAAACCAGCCAGAGAGACCCCCCCTAAACTTTTTTGTTAAGAATTCATCTTGTTTGGAGTTCCGAAAATTTAATAATTTTGTTCAAAAGCCATTCTTCTTGGTTAAAAATTTAACTGTTTTGGGGAAAATTTGTCTCTGGCTCAAAAATTCAACAACTTGTTTGCAAATTTTTTTTCTTTTCTGAATCACATTTTTGGCTGAAAATTCAACTATTTTGTTGAACATTCATCTTTTTGGTTTGAAAATGTATTTATTTATGTAAAAATTTTACGTTTTTAGTTGAAAATGCAACCCTCTAGTTAATAATTAGTCTTTCGTTTGGAAATCAACTATTTTGTTAAAAATTAAATTTTTTTGTAGAAAATTCGTATTTTTAGCCTAAAAATTTAACAATGTGGTACGAAATTTAACTGTTTGGTTGAAACAGTATGTATTTTGTTGAGAATTATTTTTTTACAGAAAATAAAATTTTTGTATTAAAAATGCAATCCTTTGGTTTAAAATAATTCTATTTTAGTTGAGGATTCAAATATTGTATTGAAAATTCGTTTTTGTTCGTAAAATCAAACGGTTTGTGTTAAATCAGGACCTGTTGATATAATATCAAATATAATTAATTTTCGTTTAAAATTTATTATTTGTTTAAATCGCAACTCGCTAGTTAAAAATAAAAAGAATCTGTTCCGTTTCAAAATCAAATATTTTGTTAAAAATTCAATTGTTTGGAGGAAATTCGTATTTTTGACTTAATAATTCAACAATATGGTAGAAAATTTAGCTCTTAGGTTATATGTGTTATTTTCTTATATGTTTATTTTGTTAAAAATTTGCCTTTTTTATAAAAAGTCAATTTTTAAGTGAAAATGCAACTGTTTCGTTAAAAATAGTTCTATTTTAGCAAAGGATTCAAGTATTTTGTTAAAAGGTCCACTACTTAGTTAAAAGTTAAATTGCCTTTTTCAAAGTTTTTTTTTTTTTTTAATCCTAATTTTATTTGAAAATTCGTATTTTTATATTAAAAATTAATTTTTTATATAGAAATCCAACTGTTTTGTAGTAAATATGTATTTTGGGCTTTAAAATTCAACAAGATGGTAGAATATTTAAAATTTGGTTAAAAATGTTAGCACTTTGGTAAAAATTCGTCTTTTTTGATAGAAAATTAATTTCGTGTGTGAAAAATGCAACCATTTAGTTGAAAATAATGATATTTTAATTAATGATTCAATTTTGTTGTTGTTCGTAAAATTTTAATTTCGCTGAAAATTCGTATTTTTCAATTAAAAAGTAATCATTTGAACTAAAAATTTATCTGTTTAGTAGAAAATTCGTTCTTCTTATTCAAAAATAATTATCTTCAATAAAAATTTAACTAATACATTTATGGTTAAGATTAATCTTTTTGGTAGGAAAGTTCAATTATATAGTTAACTATTTTTAGAAACATAACAAGTATTAACTAAAAATTATTCAAACACAATTTGGCATATCATTACATCCATTGTTTCAGCTTTTTAGTCAAAAATTTATAGGATTTTTTTTTAATTTGCTTTTGAGTAGAAAATGAACCTTTATGGTTAAAAAATTCAACTATTTGGTTAAAAATGGATGTATTTTGTTAAAAATTTGTCTTCTCAGGTACACTGAGCAAAAAAACCTTAATAGTTTGGGTGCCATTTTTCACATGAAGGATTGATGCGCTCACACCGATGAGTCGTGCGAGCACCTTAACTATTCGGGTGCTCACCTGAAACAGCCGTGCAAGCGCACCAATGCTTCGTGTATCCACTGTTCTTTGAAGCACTAGTTTTTCAGCTTAAACACGTTTCTGTTTGAGATTTATTTTTTATAGTAGAAAATTCATCTTTTTGGTTCAAAATAAACTTTTTAAATAATAATTCACCTGTATGCTGCCTACTAAAATTTAAAGTCATACTTACGCATCATGCGAAAATAGGTGCGATGTTTTCGAGAACAGAAAAAAGCCGAAAATGTTTGTTTTTTTCAAATATTTATATTATTTATTTCTTTAAAAAATCATGCGTGATCTTGAATAAATCGTTCTTTTTCAATTTCTCTACTTTTAGCATCAATTTCTTTAATATTGTTGTATTATTTAATTTAATACTTATTTATTTTGAAATCTCACTGATTCACATTAAGAGAGTACGGGACCTCCATCTATATAAGATATTTACTGGTTATTTCCCAGCAGTAGAGAAATTAAAAACAATTGTCTTAATTCGTCTATTTCACCTTTTTTCATTCATTACGCAAAATCTTTCTTTCAGTCTCGGGTACTAAACAAATGACACGTACTTTGATAAAACTAAACATAGAAAATCATCAGCCTGACACCTTGAGACTTTCAAGACCACAGTTACATATCAAGACAAGGTTATCAACAATTGCTTAAACAGAAAAAAACGAAAATTAGAAAATTAAAGTAAACTCTCGGTTTTGCTAGTATTTACAAATTTGTAAAAAAACTAATGGTTAGGAAAGTACTTTAATTAAAATATTGAAAAATACCTAATAAAAGACTTTTAATGAATTATTTATTCCCTGTTTTCCAGAAGAATACCATTTGTCTCGATTTTTGCTTGAACGAAAACCAAGTTAATAGAACCAAACAAGAAAAATCAACACAGTAAATCCCAGGAATAAATTTTATCTTAAACTATAATAGAAACGCTGCAACACATTTATTCACGCAAAGATAAAATTCATCTGACAAAAGATAAAATTTACCTGAGAAAAATATTTATGTCAAATGCGTGACATGGAAGCAGCGATTAGGCTTGCCGAAAGTCCGTGATCGTAGATCAAATATTTTCGGTGGGGCTACGAAAACTGGCAAGGGGGTTATGTTCAACGGAATCCGCGAACAACACTTTATTTGAATAAATTAACAGAAAAAAGTATTTACTTATACTTGCCGAATACATAGGCTGCACTTAGGTTAATTGATAGTGTTTTTTTACAAGTTTAAAAGTCTTTATCAAAGTCACACTGCGTACAGTCCCATGTCATACTATATGAACTTAGTAAAGAAACGAATTGGCGCCATGAAGGGGAGATGTAACAAACTACAATGCTATTCTCGAGAACCCTCTATCCCCGCTTTCCCCGCTAATACCATGCAAATTATGGAATATTTTCTAATTAAGAGTTACAGGAAGAATAATTTACGCAAAAAAACTGTTTTATGCAATATGAGAAAACATACAATAGCGCATGAGCAAAAATGAATTGAGTTCTTTTTATATTACATAAAAAAGGTTTGTTTGTAAAAATTATCTTTTCTACAAAACTTTATTTACGTTACGCGGTTCACGTTACTGGTGCAGGACATTTCCGCCATGTTCGTATCTTTCCGATGTTTCCGATGTTCCCCTTCTACCACACAGTCATCAACAGAGAAGCCATATAGAGGAGATAAAAATCACTGAAACTTGTTTAGATTTTGCCCATAAGAATGTACCCAGTCTGACCAAATTCGACAAAAACTAAAGTTTCAACCAAAAGAAGTAAAGGACTGAAGTTAGCTGAGCGACCTTGTTCTCCGATCGCAAAAGCTCTAGCCAGCGAACCTTTAGTGGTTTGCTGGTCGAACCTTTAGTTTCTGTAGACTCTGATGAAGACATTTAAAGTTGTAAAAAGAAACATTTTAAACTAACCCAAGTGCGGCCTATGTATCCTGCAAGTCAAGATAAATGCTTTTTTCAGTTAATTTATTTAGATGAAGTGTTCGCGGCTTTCGGAGAACATGACCACCCTTTCCAGTTTTAGTAGGCCCACCGAAAATATTTGATCTACGCTCACCGAATTTTAGTGAATCTAACCGCTACGTGCTGCAGCGTTTTTATTTTATTTTGAGATTAAATTCATTTCTGGGATTTACTGTGTTCGAAATTATGCAAGGTGTTCGTCAAGAATGCGTTATGCTCTCATAGCTATTTATTATATTTATAAACAAGTTTATGAGAATGGCCCTTTTAGACACAAGAATGTTGAGTAAACTGAATACAAGCATATGGTACATGGGACTCAAAATTTACGTAAATAAGACAAAAATTATGAAGTTTTAAGTCACGGGTAAGAAAACAATATGCAACATTATCCTACCCGACGAGAGAATAGATCAAGTTGATAGGTATTTTTATTTTGGTAGCTTATTCACAAGTGACATAAAAATAGATGAAAAGCTAGATAGTCGTATGAGGCAGGTTAAAAAGGTTATCAGTAGGGCAGGACCCATTATCATAAGTAAAAATTTATCAGATAAAGACAAAAGAGCAATACATAACTGTATTTATACAGACAGTGCTGTGCGGTAGCGAGACTTGGACCTACCAGAAAATCATTAGAGTAATATTAACGTGATTGTTATGAAATTCCTGCAAACGTGACGCGGTTTAGCGCTAATGGAAAAAGCGAGTGATAACATAATCCTCGACGAATGTGGTGTGAAGGAAATACTAGTTGACATACGAGTATGTGCAAAAAAATTTATAAAATGGTTTGGGCATGTCGAAAAAATGAAAGAAGAACGACTAACAAAACAAGTGTGATGAGATGTAGAGTAAATATCAGTGTGCCCAGAGGCAGAACGCAAAAGAATGGTTAAAATGTGTAAAAAAGACTTTAAGTCACGCCTATTCTGAAAAGGAAAATGGCTTAATAGTATAATAATCATGATAATAAAAAACAAACGGAAATAAACATTTTAAGCCAAACAACGCACGATATGTAAAAATGTCAGAGGAAAAAAAACGTTGCATTTTGAACACCCTGAAAGTTTATCAAGACAATTTTTTGAATTTTCTCGAAAAATAGAAAATTATAATTTTGACTGCACGAAAAATAATAAAAAATTCTATTTTGCGGCCAAACTATACAAGATAAAAATAAGATTATCTGACAAAAATTGTGTATTTAAAAAAGTGCCAACTTGAAAAAAAATAATTTTACACAAGTTATAACATTTTTTCGAAAAATAAGAAATGTCTATTTTCTCGAAAAATGGCTTTATCAATTTCAATAATGTGAATATATGTGTGTATATTAAACGCGGTATAACAGCAGTTCTGAAAAAAGTCGAAAGTCAGTTCTGGCAATTAGAAAGAGAAAAAAAAATTTTGGAACTTTAAAAAGTAAAATTTTTAAAAAGAACTTTTTTGCATCGCCGTAATTTTTTTCTTATGAAGTCGCCCTGGACCTTAGTAACAACACATATTTTTCTTAGCATAATCGCAATAGTGCTTTCCAGTGAAAAAAAAATTGTTTTGTTGGCCCCTATAAAGCATGTTATTCTATTGAAACGAGGGATTTTTTTAATTTTAACTTATGGATTTCTTACATTAGCATCACTTGTAATTATAAATATGATATTGCATAGATTTTTCTTCGCATCTTGTATTTTTGTCCTTTTCCGTTTGTTATAACACACGCCATACGTGTACATACTACATACACCTTATTTGTACGGTAAACGCAATATGCATTATGCAGACCGCTTGAAGATATAAAATATTTCTCCTGCAATATCAACAACTGATTGCGAAATAAACATGAAAAATACTTATTTTTCAAGATCTCTTGATTCGTAGCATAAAATAAGCGATCAGAAAAAGTATAGATAGAATTTTTAAAATAGTCATAGTTAAAATATACCAAGAATATTGTTTTCCGTAACTGCTAATATTCGCTAAACTATTTTTAAGTTTGCCTAATGCACACCACGTGAAGGTGGTCAGTCAGGATTGTACCTCTCAAGACTAAATACACCATAAAAAAACTATACACACATAACCGCTGCAGCGTCCTACTGGAAGCAAATCTCATCTACGAAAATAACATTAGCCTGGAAAAGAACCGCGGTAAATCACAATTATCTTGTCATTTTACGTATAATATTGCTCAATGATATTAGGTTAGAGAAACCATTTTCTTTAGATTAAGCTCAAGGGTAGTTTTTTTTACTGACTATTTGGTTAAATTTAACAATTCACAAAAGTGTTGAAATTATTAATAGAATCCGATACTTCAACATGTTTCCACTTTCACCTATAATTTTTTGAGTATTATTTATTTACGCTTTGTACATCTGAATTCTTAAGTGTATTTTGCAGAAGGTACAACCTGTGTGAAAAACTATACTGCTACGTTTTAACAGATTTTAGCCATGCATTTCAAAGTCGAAAGACGCTTTCATTTATTATTATCAATTTACGCGAATCGCAAATTGATCAGCCTAAAGCGATCAGCCTTTGTTGTCCTTCACTTCACTTCACTTCACCTTTGTTGTCCTTCAAAAAGCACTCACGCAATTATGTTTCTAGTAACGGTCACCGATGCTTAAAGTAAAATTTGTACTGAAAAAACGAAATTCCTAAATTCAACGTAATTCTTTAATTCTTAAATTCATTTTTCGATCCAACGATTACTGGTCCTAATAGTTACATGTCGGAAAAGCTGTTCAATCGCCCTCCTCAATAATGTTCGCGACTGAGAAGTTTACACTATTAGTCTTGTGGAAATGTTTTCTGATCTCAATCATCAGGTGACAGAAAAAAATATGTCTGTTTCAATATCGTAGGTGCATATTATTGAGATAGTAATCTTTTTTGTGGCTTTGTGATTTTCCTATCGTATAGTAATTAATTGCTGCGGGTGGAAGAATCTATTTGCATAAGACTGCAAATTCTTTGAGCTGCTTTATACAGCTGAATATATGTTCTTCTTTTGATTAGTTTAACTCCCACACAACTAGAATTCTATCATTCGATAAGAGTATTTCTTCAAACAGTGAAAAATGTTCAGTTTGTCTTAAGCTTTTGAAGAACGTTTTAGGCCTATGTAAGACAATTGAATCAACAAATGGAGCTGAGGATTTTTTTATGAATTTTGGAAAAGCAGTCGCGATCAATGATATCTTATGTAGAGTTTGTCATGTTATTTGAAAATAAAAAAAACGGAAGTTGGATATAAAAAGCACATAAAAATTGCTAACGAATTTCTCAAAAAGCCTTGATTTCGATTCAGACAGCGACGTTTCTGTAAAATTCGATGTCAAGAACGCCACATTTAGAAGATGATTGATATCTAAGTCTGGAGATTCTGATGACGAGTATATTTATGTACACATGCAAAAAACTGTTTTAACGCATGCATATTGTTGCGCTTGTAATTCAAATAAGAATTTAACAGTCGTTCCACAAAAAGCTCGCATTCAATTGTATGTGGAAAGAAAAATCTACATCGCAAAGTAAAGTCGATGTTCTCAAAATCATCTGATAAAAAATCGTTTTTTGGACAAGAACCTGAGAAAATGGCGCATATATTCAAACATATTAAATATAAAAGCTTTTGAGCTAATGAAATTAATGGATGGTCTTAGCATCAAATGCTAGCTGCTCAAGTTGTTAACGCCGAGCGTGCTTACTTTTTTTTTGTGAAACTTAATTCTTTTAACTGACAATTTAATAATTCTATTTTGTGGTTGAAAGTTTATCTTTTTTAGTTTAAACTTTAATTACTTGTTTAGAAATTCCTTCATTTTTTTGAAAGTTAGGCTTTTTTGGTTTTAAATAAATATTGTTTGTTAAAAATTTATTTTTATTGATTGAAAATTTAACTCTCAGGTTAAAAATTTCTTTATATTTAAAATATTTGCATGATAATTTTGAAAATTTTAAGGTCGATTGAACCTTCAGAAAATTATTTCTCTTCTTTAAGACTAAAAAGATTTAACTAAAAGCATGTAACAAATTTGTTATAAACTTTTATTATAAGATCACATAAAAAATTATTTAACTTTTTGAAAAAACAACAGAAGCTACAATAACATTTAATACAACCAAATTTTTCGTCTAGATTATATCTACAAATTTGCCCAGAGTTATATATATTTTTTTATGATATAATACATGAATGTTGTTACATTAAATGTTATTGTAACTTCTGTCGTTTTTCCAAAAAGGTAATTTATTTCTTATGTAATTTTATAATAAAATTGTATAACAAATTTGTCTTCATTATCTTTGTACATTGTACCATTTTCCCATACACAAAAAATTATTTTTATATTTTTTGTCTTATTTTTTACGAATGAAAGAAATTCCACTCGTCCTTTCTAAGCATATTAAATAATATCAAATTTTCAGATATTTTTTTTAATATGAAATATCGAGCGCAAAGCGCGAGTATTGTAGTAAGAATGTGTTGCTTAAGGCGGCTAGAGCCTTGAGTAAGTAAAGTTCCTTTCTATTCTAAATTTAAAACCTTAACAATCACTTCATATGTAAAGATTTTGACAATTTTATAATATTTGCAATTTAACTTTTTCTATAAGATGAATCGCAAAGCTCGAGATCCACCAGTTGCAACGTTAATTTTTGGGTTGAAGATTCATCTCCCTGATTGAAAAATGAGCTTTTTCATTTTTAATGAATCAATCTTCTGGGTTGAAAAATCATCTTTTTGGGTTGAAGTCTTTTGTTGAAAAATTATTTCTTTTGAGATACGTTATTGTACTTAAAAGTTCATCCCTTCTGTGGGAAATGTAACTATTTTATTGGTAATTCGTTTTTTTAGTTGATAATGAAGTATTTTTAAACGAAGGATGTAACTATTCCATATTTAGTACAAAATTCGTGTATTTTGTTAAAATTTCGTATTTTCTTGTCAAAAATTAATATTTTTGGTTAAAAAATTATTACTTTTGGATTGAAATATAAATTGAGGTTTGATTTGCCTAATTTAAAAATAAGTAAATGATTTACCCAAGATTTATTTATATAAAAATTTTTATTTAAAACCTAAACAAAGGAAAAACCATAATAAATAGAACTGTAGATTTATTCAACAATTTAGTAAAAAATTAACATAATCAGTAAAAATCAACATTTTTCTGTGAAAAATTGAACTATTCTGATAAAAATTCATCTTTTCAGTAGAAAATTAATTTTTACATTTTTATCAGAGAGGGTATTAGATTTGCGTGCAATTTATTCCATCCCCTTCCCTTACCCACGCCATTTTGGTCAAATATCCATGTTCTGTGTATGTATTTGTGTAGATTTTTAGTCCGTTAGCATGATAACTTTTGAAATAATTGAGAGATTGAATTGGGCTTTGGTATACTCTTTAAATTTCCTGAACTGAAGGTGAAGTTCGTTAGCCAAGGAGCGATTTTAGATGAAAATTCGAGAAGTCGAAGCATTTTCAAAAATTTTGAAACCTTTTTCAAAATTTAAGAGCTCCTAATCACTTCTTTTGATAAAAAGAATTACCAGAGTTATAGCATTTATAAAATTCAAAAGAACAAACGAAAACAAAATTACTAAGCTAAGCAACGCACGATATGAAAGAATTTAAGATTAAAAAAAACCTTTCTTTTCAAACACCCAACAAGATTGCCATAGGAACTTTTTAAATTTCTTTCTATATTGAAATTCAAATTTAAAAAAAAATAATGAAAAATAAAAAGTTCCATTTGCCGGTCAAGCTCTGCAAGATACGACAAAAGATATACTGAAAGAAATTGTGCACTCAAAAAAATAACTTAAAATATGTTATAAATAACTTTTTTATAGGGCGTATATTTTTTCTTTCGATCGTTAAAAACATTGAAAATAAAACGACACGAGCAACGAAAACACAAATAAGAAAAAAGTTTTTTTACCCAAAAAGAGCTACAAATTTGTCACTTATCATTTTTTTATAGGACGCGTAGCTTTTATTTCTATCGTAAAAAATCATATTAAAAATAAAAAAATTAATTTTGGAAAAAACAACACAAGTTACAAAAAAAAACAACAGAAGTTGTACACCCAAAAATTGCATATTATGAATTGTAATAAAATAATTTCAAAAAAATGATACATTTTTCAGGGTAGCTGATAATAAAATTTAATGCAAAATAAGAAACAAATGTTACAGTGAGTATAATAATAAACAGAATTTCTACTTAATTTTGCAATACCTGAATAGGTCATGTCAGGCTTAAGTACCAGAAATAAATGCTATATACATTTTATATGAAAATGGTAAAAATAATGTAGAAAAGTTTGCATTTTGGGCAAAATCGAGTGTGAAGCACAAGATACGTCATGAAAATTTGTTTGTTACGACCAAAGGAGCTTTTACAAAAGAAAATTCACAATCACTGAATCACAGTTGGCGATGCTTTGACGTTTAACTCTAAAAGGTCTGTATACAAACGTTGGTGAAGTTCAAAGAACGAGCGCATAGAGCGAGGTAAATACATTATCGAGCGCGAAGCGCGAAAGCCAATAGACGCGCGCCCTCAGCACGCTCTTCAAATTTAATATTGATTTTCAAAAGAATTTAATGGCAAATGCAATATGGCACCTAAAATTCAAAGAGATTCGCACATTCATATGAAAATTGGTATTTTGGGGAAAAATGCATAATATAAAAACAAAATTGCATAAACAGTGGGCCAGGAGTCCCCAAAAGTAGCAGCAATTCAAGAAATTATCATACTTGTATAAAACATATTTGCATTAAACTTGGTGTCAGGAGTTTTTTGAAGGACGCTCATTTTAAATTTGACGTTAAAATTTAAAAATTCCGAATGGCGGTTTCAATATTTCAGAAAAAATGTTTAAAGTCGTCGGATGTGCATAAAAATATTTTTTTGTAAATATTTCAAAGTTTTGGCTTTAAATCTGTTGTCGAAGTATATTTTAATCATCAAAGCACTACGCCTGTAATTAGCCTACATAATTCGTAGTTTCCAAGGCCTACCTACAGGGACCCAAAAGCGTTTCATTTGAGCCTACTTGAAAAGAACAACATCAATGCGCATTCACAAGCCAACCTCTTACAAAGTAGGGCGCTTATTTGAAATGTTGGAAAGTACAAATTTTTTATTTGATAACAACAATTAACAATAATTATATTTTAACATGTTTAAGTGGTACGTTGATGGTTTTTAATATATTCTGAGCATTAGATTATAATATAAAATGAATATTTAGTAAATACAAAATATATTATTTAATGTAATCTTTTCAAATGTTTTAAAAATTAATTATTTTTACTAGTTTAGGCATTTAGAATTTTTTATAATTATTGAATGAATAAACAAATTTTATTACAGGTAGAATTTAGAATATTTAACATTTATTTTTCGAGAAATTGTAATTCAAATGTTATGAAAGTTAAATATTAAATAGAGACTCAGTCAAATTTATTTAAAAACATACAAAAAAGTGTATTGAGTGAAAGAAAAACTTTTTTTCACTAGCATAGATGTTAAATTTATTTATTATAATAAAGCATCAAAGCGTTTTGAATTAATTTTTAGTTTTTCCTTAAGATGCAAAAAGTACAAAAATTTTCCGAAATTATAAGGAACGACTGAAAAATCCTGAAGAATTAAATTTACAGCACTATAAAATTTCTGAATTAGAAAAAACACGGATAATGAAATTCCCGAAATTATAAATTGTCGAAATTTAAAAATCCCGAATTGGAGAATCTCCGAATGATAAAATTTCCGAATTATAAAATTCCCAAAAAAAAAAAATACCGAATTACAGCATACCCGAACTAGAAAATTCCCGAACTGAAATAATAAAAAAAATAGTTTTTAAATACATATTATCTATTTATTAAAAATACAATAATCCAGTATTTCCAACAATGACAATTTTTTTAATCTTAGTAGTTTTTTAACTATTTTATTATTAAACAAAAAAGTTCTTATTGGAATTCAAAAATTTTACAAATGGAAAATTTTCTAGTTCGGTTATTTTATAATTCGACCATTTTCTTTCAGAAATTTTCTAATTTTTTATTTTTAAATTTAGACAATTTTATAATTCCGGAAACTTTATTGTTGGAAAATTTTTTAACTCGGAAATTTTACAGGTTCAAAAATCTTTTTTTTTCTGAATTTTTCAGTCGCCCCTTAAAATCTTCAAAAATTTTTCTATTTTTCATATCTTGAGTAGGAACTAAACATCAATTCGAAACGCGTAGGTGCTTTATTATAAAAAATGAATTCAACATCTATGCTGTTTATCAACAAAATATATTTTTATTTTCTATATTTCTATTTATTATCCTTATTTTTTATTAGTTACTATTTAATATTTACCTTTCATAAAATTTAAATTACAATTTCTCGATGAATAAATAATAAATACTTTAAATTGTACCTGTAATAAAATTCGTTTATCCATTTTAATTAATATACAAAATTTTAAATGTATAAATTTGTAACAATAATTTGAAAAATTAAAAAAGATTACATTAAATAACCCGATACTTTTTATTCACTGAATACTCATTTTATTTCTTGACCTAATGCTCAGAATAAATAAACAACCATCCACGTACTACTCCAGCATGTTAAAATATACTTACGTTTAATTTGTAATATAAAATGAAAAAATTGTATTTTCAAACATTTCAAATAGGCGCGCCAATAGCAGCCAATAAAGCGCATTATGAAACGCATGCGCAGTAGAGCAGAGGGCCCGCATAGGCAGCAATGCCGATGACTCTAACAAAAAGTTTCTTGCATATGAATACGCCTTCATGTTGAAAACTTTGCTATATAACACGCAAATTATATTTATTAAGTCATTTTTCAAATTTTAATTGCAGTAATGTTTTATTGTTCAATTTTCTTCATTAAGTTAGGTTCATTGGAGTTTAATTAAATGTGTGCTTTAAGGTAAAAATGATGTTATTAATTAAGCAAAATGTCGAAGTAGGCAAAGCGAAAAATAGCTGCTTTATAAATAGGCTCAATCGCAATTGAGATCATTTAGAACCCTAATTGAGGTATCATTTAGCGCTCATTTATCGTTTTAAGTTTTTTTTTTAGAAAGTAGGGTTTATTTTTGTTGCAACTCCTTTGTAACCAAAAATTGGTTGTAATGGATCCCCCCGGTTTTTCATGTGCAGTTGTTGGTCAAGCGACAATGTGTACTCCTCGGAAATAAGGATATACTAAGTTTTTGTCTATAGTTTTATTTTGCTCATCCCTTTAAAAGTGTGGAAAAGTTGACATATTAGAGTGTGGTAGCAAAATATTAAATACCGAATCATTTTCTAATATCAAAAAATATTAAAATAATAAGGTTTGCCTTTATTACTAATATTTCAGAACATTCAGAAATCAATTTTATCATCAAATAGAACAAGTTATTGGGAAATTTTTGTTTACGAAATTGATGGTCCAGAAAATGCTTATCATTATTGAAAGAGAAATATATGTAACCTCATTTATGATAGCCAAGGGGTTTCGAATGAAATCCATTTTTTATTTGAAAACATGCTTCAAAAAATATGAAAACGAATGTTTTTCATTATTAAAAAATCCTCTACAATTTCAATTATCTATTTCAGAGATAAATTTTCAAAATTAGAATTTCTGAAAACAGACATTTCATGTCAATTTATTTAACAAATCAAGCATCTTGTTAATTGTAATTAATTAATTGCAATTATTAATTAAATTATAAATTAAATTATGAATTAAATTAATTAATTAATAATTGTTAATTGTGTTAAATGTAATTTGTGGTAAAACCAATTTTACTCCAAACATCTTGAGCTCAATTCTGCAATTTTTTATTACAACTTGAATTAAAATTTTTGCACAAATGTGACTTTATTTAGTATTACAACTGTGCACGTTTATGTATTGAATATTAATGCAATCGAGTTCAGGCTGTACTCACAGTAAATTAATAATTAAGAAACTGATAAGGCAAGTAGTTGATAATGTATAGGTCATTTAAAATCTTTAAAAGATAAACCATTAGTGGTTTTTGAACAAATTTTTTAAGGGCAAATGTATGGCAAGTTACGTTCCTGGGACACAGTCTCATGTATTGAAAATAATTAGGATTTTAAACCGATTAATTTATTACTATTAAATCTAAAGTAATTGACAGCTATTTGAAATTCTTTCGATCCTACTGAAATTACTAAGGATTTAGGTCATTTCACAATAGATCGGTGCTGCAAACTATTTTTTGAACAAAAATTTAATAAGGTTTCTGGATGCCAGTAGGATAAAGCTTTCCTATTTATATCAGAAGATATCTTCTTTTCTTTACAAAAGCCATTTTTAAACATTGATAAGATGCAAGAAATTGGCGCATGCAGCACATTATAAAATATTTTTTAAATAATGGTTTGAATGTCAATACTTCAATAATTAAACTATTGTATTAATAAGTGAACGTCCACTAGTGTGGTCCTGTCTATTTATTTTTCTTGGTTTTTGCATCACTGGTTAGAAAAATTACAAATATTATAAAGATTATAATTATTTTCGAAATTATTCTTTGTGCATGCTGAAAAGCATCCAGATATATGGCTAAAATGAATCTGAAGATATCCTTAGTTTTTTGACAGGACTATTAGTTTCTTTCAAATTAAAAGTTGAAAATTCAAACATGCTTTTTTGGTATGTGATGAAAATGGAGGGATTGAAAACTAGGTTTAAATTGAAATTTTTACGCTATATAAAAATTATTTGTATGTAATGAAGTTTGAAGAACGCTTGGCAGATGTCATTCATGCTCGACTGCTGTATTATTGTTTAAAAAAAATTATAAGGATTATAAAACTTATTATTGTTAAAGTGTTTTTTAAGTGATTAAAAAAAGAGCCATCATTGAGACTAATCAAACAATATCCTTAGTTATTCTATAGGACTATTGGTTTAAAAAAAATTAAAGTCCAAAAATCTAAATCTATTTGCACATCCTATTTTGGTATGTAGTGAGCGTGTGGCAATCGAAAACAATATTTAACTGAATGATTGTTAACTATAAGTTGTTCATTAGTGTTGGCAGTTGTGTCATCTTTTTTAAATATAGTGTTAGTTTATTTTCTTGCTCGTTAATTAATTCAAGACGTAGAAAATTATTAATAAAATTGTGCTTGTATAAATAATTATGTTTTCACAGCAATTTAGAAAAGGCTAACAGTGTTTTATTCAAGAATCTACTGATGTCCTTGAAACTATATTTTAGCTGATAGATTTGCTGATTATAAAGTCCACATATTTTATAACAATTTGATCATTTGAAAAATTTTTTATGGCGTTAATTAAAAATTTCAAGAAGTGTTTTTGATTTGAATCGAACGATGTTCCTGGTTCTTTGATAGGACAATAAGTTTTCTTCAAAATAAATTTTAAAATTTTTAATCTATATTTATAGCTTAATACAGGGGCGTGAAAAATTTTTATTCTAATACTTTGCTAAAACACAATAATTTATCAACATTTTTATACAGCAACATTCGAATGGTAGGCTACAAAGTTATCTTTTTTGGTCGAAAATTTTAATATTTTGTTTAGAATGCAATTTATGCCGACCTGAAACCATTAAAATATGTTAATTGCATTAATATTATTTATAAAAATTTATTCCACTATTATTTCCTTAATCTCTTAAAAAATCACCCAACTTTCCTTGTGATTCTAAGCAATAGTCTAAGTAACTTGATCCACAATTAAACCCACTCTTACCCGTGTACATACTTATTACCAGATATTTTTCAGTGCACCAATAATTAATAAATCTTTATTTTGTCTAAAAAAATTAGGTGCAATGGAAAAACCTGGAGAAGGTGGACCATCCAGACAGTTTATAAGACCTGGCCAAGGAGAAGAACTCCCTTCCTTTCTTTTGGATCCTCGAGGTGGTAAGTGAATTGCAAATTTAAATGCGGGGTCATCCATACATTACGCAAGAGTTTTCTTGTGGAGAAGGGAGTTCAAAAGAATGTTTCAATCATTCACGGGGGAAGGGGTAAATCGATACCGTTTACTAATATTTTTAATAAATCAAACTTATGTATAGGAAATTCATGTACTTAACGTCAAAGTTTCGTTATTTTGCTATAAAGAAATGTAAAAGTTTTGAAGATTTTATATCGGTATAATTACAATAGTGTTAAGATTTTTTTCACGATTCTACAAAAAAAAATATTCACAAGAAGAAAGCTTTTTATAATTTTAAGGAATTCCAGAGCATCTCCAAATATTTAAATGATCTCTAATCAATTTTAATGCATTTTATGGGATTTTATCTCATTTCTGAGGATTTCAGTAATTTTAGAGTACCTTAGGAGCTCTCAGTAAGGTAGTTTGATGAATTTTACAGGATCCTAAATCATTTCATAGAATTTCTAATATTTAAAAAAAATACCACAAAATTTAATGTACTTTTACGAGATTTCCTAGATTCTTATAATATTTTAATAAAATATCATAATATTTAGGCACAGGAGTTAAAAGATTTTAAAGTATTTCAAATATTTAAAATTTTTTAAATTTATTTAATGGCATTTATGGCATCTTAAAGAATTTTATAGAACTTAAAACATGTGAAGCTCTTTTAGGAAAAATTATTATATTTAATGAAATATTATGAAATTTCAAGGACATTCTTAATATTTTAATTAAATTTCAAAGAACTTATTACCAAGAATCAAAGTATATTACAGATTCAAAGATATTTTCAAACATTCCAAAAAATTTCAGCAGATTTCAAGGGGTTTAATAGATTTCCAAGGATTTCAAAGATATTTGGGTATTTCAAACGATTACAAGAAATTCTCAGAAGCTGAAAGAATTTTAATAAATGTCTTAATATTCTAAGGAGCTTGAGCATATTTCAAGTATTTAAAGAGATTTCAACCGATTTTTAAGATTTTAAGGTATTTTAGTAGATTCGAAAAAGTTTTCATCAGATTGAAAAAAATTTCAAGGGATTTTAAAGGATTAAAAATATTTTATGGTATTTTAAAAAATTCTATGGAATTTTCAGGAGTTTTAGAAAATGTCAAGCGATTTCAGAGGATTAAAAATATCCTAGCCTATTTTAAAGGATTCTAAATAATTTTTAAGTGACCAAACAAATGTTACGGAATATGGTCAGATTAATTTCAATCACACTGTATTTCGAGAGATTTTGTAATACGTGTATGCAATTTCAAAGAATTTATTTACAAGCATTGAGAAATTCAAAAGATAAAGAGAGATACTTGAGTATCCCAAGTAATGTCAGTATGTAATAAGAATTTAAAGAGATTTTTAAGACTCTACATAAATTAAAAAAATTTTAAGAAATTTTTAAACATTTTGAGGGATTTTAGTGGATTGAAAATATTTTAGGTATTTCAAAAGATTCAAAGAAGGTTTTGAAAGACTTGAAAAATTTCAAGGTACATATATCTTCAGATTGATTTCATTTAATCAAATTTTGAAACATTTATTTAAAAAAATTAAGAGATTTTTGAGAATTTTGAAGATTTCAAAAGACTTCCGAACAATCCTTTAGAAAATTTTAGAAATATTTTGCATTTTATGGATATTGTACATATTCTTTTAGAATTGCTTAAAAATGATTGAGCTTCATGGAAATCCTTTAAAGCTATAAAAGTCCGTTAAGTCGCTCAAAATCTTTAAAATCCCTTATGATCCTCAATAACCCTTTCAAGTCTTTAAGAAGCAGGTGAAATAATTTAAATTCTATGTAATACTTCGAAATCTAACGATTTATCTTAAAATATTTAAAATCCTTGAAACGCTCCTTACTTTGGATCCGTCTTTGTTAGTAGCCGTGAGAAGAATAATCGTATAGATGAGTGATTTATAAAGCACCAGAAGAGGCAGTGAGAGAAGGAATGTCAAGGAAAATGGTGTGAGTTTGTGATGTGTCCGTCTCATGAGGTAGAAAGAAAGGGCATTAGGAAGAGGGGTCTAAAAAGGACCAGAGAAGGAAATGAGAGGAGAGATATTAAGTCAGGTGGAAGGAGAATGTGGTGTGTCCATTTCTTAAGATAGAAGAAAGATGCTTTGATTTTTCAGTTGTTGGAAACAGGATGAAGCTAGTAAGCGAGTCGACTGAAATGGCTGGTATTCCAGCTGTATCAGCGAAACGAGCGGGCTGGTATTCCAGCTAGCTCATGAACGGACGCAACAAGGACTGGTTTTCAGCTGCTAATTTTTTTGCAAGGGTGCTGGTTACCTGCTCCCAAACAACTGACGTTCTGGGCCAGTGCGCGCCCTTCTAACGAGGAGGCTTCATGGCCGTTGCTTGGCCTTCGCGCAGAGAGTGAAGAAAATCGGTGAAGGGAGATGCGCGGATCAAGCTTAGCTAACGCTTTACTTGAAGTCCTCGTCTGCACTCGCCTTACTGCCTTGCTGACGTCACTGCTGACGTCACATCTGACGTCACTTTACACAGCACCTTCTTCCGCCGCGGTGAGGCTATCTTCTCTTGCTCTTTCTTTTCCTCTCTCCTGTTTAAAGCTGTAATGCTAGTTATTAAAATTTTAAAATGGTCGCCTACTGAATCCATAGAAGTCGTCTGCAAGAGTGTTTTAAGTCTATCAATGAAAAAGTCGCGCTCTATGCGAGCCGCTTATAACATCCCTTTAAACTTCACTGAAATATTTTGGATAAGTGGGATTCTTTTTGAATCTCGTAAAATACCTCAAGTAATATAAGAGGCTATTAATATCTTTTGAGAGACATCTTATTCATTAAAATCTCTTCAAATTCACAAGGTCTCTTTACATCTCTCATGATCTCTCAAATAACTTTTAGATTTTTACAAATCTTCAGAATTTCCCTAAAATATCTTAAAACCTCTTTAACTTCGTTCATATCCTTGATATCGCGTAAAATCTTCAAAATCCCGTAACAATTCCTTGTAATCCGTTAAAATCCTCTTAAATTTTTAAATGTCTGAAAATGAGTAAGGATTTTGAAAATTTTGTGAAATATTTTTAAATCAGTGAAATCCTTTTAAAATTATCTGAAGTCTTCGAAATCTGTAGACATTTTTCCGAACCTCTTCATATTGTTTGACAGCGCATTAAAATTTATTGAATCGAATCTTTAAAGAGCTATTAAAATTCCTTAAAATCCTTTATAATATTTAGAAATCTTTTATATTCCGTTAGAAATTTAAAATCCCTAGAAAATCACATGAATCCCGTAGCTATCCTTCAGAATCTTAAAATCTTTAAAATCATTTAAAATCCTGCAAAATCGTTGTAACCTTTTTGAATGTTTTAAAATCATTTGGGGTCACTTTTAATCCTTGTTTTGGAAATATTTTTTAATTTCCTAACATCTTTTAAAATAGTATTGAATAACTTTGAATTCTATCAAATCTTCAAAATCCTTTAGAATTCCGTGACTCATTTTGAACTCTTCTAAACACTCTTAAAACACGTTGAAAGCATGACAATCGTTTAAATCGCTTCAAATCTTCAAATTCATTTAAAGTCCGTGGAATATTTCAAAATCTTTAAAATTTCTTTAAAATTATTTAAGATCTTTGATATCCGTGTAAATCTTTACAAATACTTTAAAACCCACTACAATATATTAGGAATTATTAAATAAATTCTTTCAAAAGCCCATAAAAATACTTGAAATTTCTTAAATCCCTTACTAATATTAGACATCATACAAATTCTCGTCAAATCTTTTTGAAGCTTGTAAAATCCTCTTAAATCTGTAGCTGAACTTTAAATTCTTTTAAAATCACTTAAAATTCTTTGCTATCCTGTGAAAGTATCGTAACTACGTAAAATATTTAAAAATCATTTGAAATCCCTTATAATACTTGCAAATTTTCTTAAAACATCAAAAACTTTCTGCAATTTTTCGAACTCTAATAAAATAAATTTAAGTCTTACTAAATCTTCGAAATTCTTAAGCTCTATGAAATATTTCTAAGTCTTGTAAATTCTATTGAAATTATTCAACATCTTTGAAATCCGTGGGAAGCTTTTAGAATATTTTCAAATCTCTTACAATATATTAGAGTTCATTATTTAATATCTTTTATTGAGCAATAAAAATCTTTCAAATTTTTGAAATAATTTATATTGTTTAAAAATCTTTCAAAATTTCGTTGAATCGGTTTAAATCCTACGATATTCGCTAAAATCCGTGGATATGCTTTGAGTTCTTTTAAACCCTTTTTCAAGGTCCATTTTTAATATCTTGAAATCCATTTAAATCCCTCATAATCTTTACAAATCTTTCGAAATTTTCTCAAATCTGTTAAAATTCCTTTAAATTACATAAAATCTTTAAAATTTTACTAAAATATCTTAATATCCCTTGAAATTTGTTAAAATACTTCGGTACCGCATTAAGTCCTTCAAAATTATTTTAAAATCTCCTAAACTCCCTTAAAGATCTTGAAAAAAATTAAAATACTTTATATCGATTTAAATCTTAAAAATCTTATAAAAATTTCTAATTGTCCTTTAGAATCCGTGGCAATGATTTAAAAACTCTGCAGCTCAATTAAAACCCTTCAAATTCCGCAAAATATTCCGAAATCTTTTAAATCCCTGCAAAATTAATTACATATTTTAAAATTCGGCACGAATTATTCTTAATCACTTAAAATCCCCTCAAATGCATTAAAATTGATTAAGTTATATATTTTGAAAGATACTTCAAATCGCCGAAATTCCCTAAAGTACTTTATAATATTTGGAAATCCTTTCAAATTTGATTTATTATTTTTCAATCTTAGAAAATACTTTAAAATCCTTGGCCATACTTAAAAGCTCTAAATATCACGTAAAATGTAATCAATATCAAATTCTTTGAAACCTTTTCCATTTTTTTAAAAATATTTTTAAATCTCTTATGATCTTTTTAAAAACTTTCAAATCTTCAAAATGCCATTAGAATAACTATTTACTTTTTCCATTTCGTAAAAATACTTTGATATTACAAGAAATCCTCTACAATTTTTCTAAATCCATGATACAATTTTAAATATTTTTTAATCTCTTAAATTTTTTTAAGATCTCTTGAAATCATTAAAAGTAAGCGAAAATCGCTCTAAGTTTCTGAAGATCTATTCAAATCCTTTAAAATTATTTAAGGCTCTTGCAAATTTCTGTTTTTATGTTTAATACCCTGAAATATTTACAATCCTCTAAAATCCATTAACATTTTTTAAAGCCCCTGAGAATTTCTTAAAATATTTTGAAATACTCTCAAATCTTTGAAGTTTTTAACGGTATTTTCAATTTCTAAATTGTTCTGAAACTCCGTTGAATGTTCAAAAATTTTTTTGAATGTTTGAAATTCCTTAATTCTCATTACCAGATTCTTTTAATTTCACTGAAATATAATAAAATAGCTTAATTTCATGATATTTCATAACATCTGGTAACAATCCAAAAAATCGTCTGAAATATTTAAAATGATATGAAAAGCTTGGAGGTTCCAGAAAATTTGGTGAAATACCCTTTTGAGAGACTTTAAAATCCTTTAAAATCACTAAAATCTTCAGGCGAATAATCAAATACCGTAAAATTCGTTAAAATTGCTGAAAAATCCTTGACAAATGTGAAAATGTTAAGTATCTTCTCATTTCCACTGCCTTCAAATATCAGATACTATACTGAAATCTTGCGAAATTAAATAGAATCTGATAATATTCCTTGACATTTTTCATAGCTCCTGCAAATTTCTTACAATTTTTCCAATCTTTAGAAATCTTTTATACCTTTTCAAATACACTAAAATTGCTTAGAATCTTTTCAGATACCCTAAAAAATTTCCAATCTTCTGAAATCCATTGACATTTTTTTTAATTCTTAGAAATTCATAGGATTTTTTTAAATACTATAAGATATTATATCATAAATATTATATTATAATATTCTAAAATAACATAATACCGTAAAATTTCAGAGCATCTGATGATATCCCTTGCAATCGCTTGACATATTTGTAGTTCTATGAAATTCTTTGAGATCTCGGAAAATTTGATAAAATACCTTTTTGAGAGCCTTTAAAATCCTCTTAAATTACTGGAACCTCCAAAAATGTTATGAACTCCCATTAAATCCATTAAAATTCTCCAAAAGTTTTTAAAACTTTTAGAAAATTTGGAAAACTGTGCGAATTCCTTAAAATTCTTCCAAATATCCAAAAATCTTCAATATCCATTACAATTTTTAGAAATACTTTAAAATATTAAAAAATGTTATCAAATTACAAAACTAAATGAAATCTGATATTTCTTGAAATTCCTTAGAATTTTTTACATCTGTTAAAACTTCCTTGAAATTCTTCAAAATCTACTATAATATTTTCAATCCTTTGAAATTTATTGTATTTTTTTAAGCTCTCGAGAATTCCTTGTAATTTTTTGAAATACCCTAAAATATTCCAAAAACTTTAAAATTTCTTGACATTTTTGAGCTCGTAAAAATTCATTGGAAATTTTTAGATTATTCTAAAATCTTATAAATCCTTAAAAATATCTTTAAATTCTTGAAATATGCAGAAACACCATGAAAATTTAAAAATCTGTTCAAACCTTTCAAATCTCTTAATTTTTGTAAATAAATTTTTTGTTAGTAATCCTTGAAATGTTTAAAGTTCCCTAAAATCCTTTAAAATCCTGGATATTCCTTAAAATGCCTAATTGAAAGCTTTTAAAATCCTCAAAAATTATCAAAATACTGGCAAATCTTCAAAAGTCCCGTGAAATTCGCTCAGGTTCCCAAAATAGCTTTAAAAATACTTGGGGAATCTTCTGAAGTTCTTTGAAACATTTTCAAATATTTCAAGATATTTCGGAAGCTATTTGTCTTTGAATTTTTTTAAAATCTGGAAATGCCTTGAAATATTTGAAAATTTCTTAAAATTGTTTAAATCTTTCAAGTTTCTCAATTCTTATCAATAAACTCTTTTGCACTTTATTAAAATATTATAAAATCCCTGGATATCTTGTGCAATTACAACAAATCTAGTGATGCTCCTTGAAATTTTTTGAGTCCCTCAAGACTTTCTCAGAATCTTTTAAAATATCTCAAAATGTTTCCAATCGACTGAAATCCCTTAAAATTTTTCTAAATGCCTTGCAATTTTTTCATTTACCCTCAAGTCTTTGCAATCTCTACATTTCAGAAACATACTCTAACTCTTTGGAATATTTGAAAATCTCTTTGAATTTTTCAAATCTTATTATTCAATTCTTTGAAATTTCGTTTAAATATTATAAAATCCCGTGAAATAACATTAAATCTGATGAGATAATTTAAAATATTTAAAGCTGTATAAAATCCTTCAAGGTCTTAAAAAATTGAATATCATAGCTTATTTAGAGCCCTTAAAATCCTTAAAAATAACTGAATCATTCAGAAATACTATGAAATCTCATGAAACTCTTTGAAATTATTTTTAAAGAATTTTAATATATACCGATATAAAGTCTGCACAACATTATTAACATGTTTCATTGTAAAATGTTGAGTAATTTTTGGATAGCCTCTTATCTATACGTACTCATTAGTAGATATTTCAGAAGTGCACGCAAACTTCATAATCTCTATTTTTTCTGTCACAACTAGGTGCAATGAGAATACCTCAAAATTCTCATATTCCTGAAGGAACCCAAATTCAGATACGAGTTCCAGGTGGCCATATTCTAACTGGATCACTAAGGCACGGTAATGCTCCTAGCTGGATATATAACCAACATGCACAAGCTACTTCAGATGCTAACGTTTTTGTACGCATACCTGGGCCTCAGCAGCAAACTCTCATCGCAAACGTCGTAGATACAGATCCCAATGCCCTAACAGATATTAATTATCAGACTCTCGAAGCTTCTTTGTTAACCGCTTTAAATAAAGGTTACAGAGCAGCATTTCAGTCTGGATTTGTAGGTAATGCTGAGACCCCGACAATTTATGTACATCATGGTAATGTTTATCAGATGAAACTGAATCGTTTTGGGTAGAATGTGTCTCCCATATAATGATTCACTCAAAGCAGCAATGTTTAATGCATTAAAAAGTGTCGAAGTTTTTCGAAATATAAGTTACTCTTAATTTTGAAAGTTAATTGTCACATTATTTCTTTTATTCTATGCTCTCCAATCTGCGGTTAGCAGTCTAAACTCTCCAATCTTGTTTCGCGTAAAGAGCCTTGTAATGCATGACGCACTGTAGAGCGGAAAGTCTAACTGCTTG
>JAUELO010154126.1:0-16894 GCA_032357855.1 Amphibolips quercusostensackenii | reverse complement strand
TGGGGATTCGCCGATAAAATCTCACAATTTTATTACTATATAAGTATTATTTCCTCTATTTTTGATTGTGATATAGTTACATGTATGATGATTCCTAACCTTATGTCCACAACGTGAAACAATGCCGGTCATCACTACCTTAATTATTGTAGTATTAATAAATGTGTGATTTAAGTTTTAAAAACTTTGTAAAGGTTTTATGTAATTTTAAGATTAAACTTTGCTTCATAGGCGAAAAAATCGACCAGGACGGTCTTTTAAAACTCGACTGTACCCAGCCTAATCCAATAATCGCAAAAATATTCACATCGGAAGAAAGGCGAATGAATTTTGTATCTAAATTAAGCATTTATCAAGGCTTAATTTTTAATAACAATGAAATCCAACTGGAAAGCGAGGACGCAGAAATGGTTACTATCTGAATATTTCATTGCTGTAAGTATTGATACAAACTTTGTGTTATGAGATTAATTTTTCAACTAAAACAAGTATAATATACTGCTATTATAATCAAGAACAAAATTTTTTTGCATACAATCAGTCAAAGACTGAACTAAAAACGAACAAGTCAGCATAAAAATTCAAAAAACAGATTAATATCTTAGTAAATTGGTTAAGAATTTTTCGATTTGACTGAAAATTTAATTAATTTGTTGAAAATTAAACAGCTTGGTAAAAAAAAACTCTTATTTTTTTTGGAAATTCACCTACTTTGGTCGAAAATGGAACTATTGAGATACATATTTATATTTTCGTGCTAGAAACTCATATTTGGGTGTAAAAACTTTAAACTATTTTGTAGACAATTCACCTTCTTGGTTTCAAAATTCAACAGTTTGGTTGTAGTTTTTTTCTCTCATAACTGAAAAACCTTTCTTGGCTAAAAAGTCTACTATTTCATTTTTGGTTATGAATTCATCTGTTGTGGTTAAAAATTTAATTATTTGGTTAATTAGGTCTGATGATTCTACAATTTAGTACAAAGTAATTTTTTTTTAGTCAAAATTCATGTATTTTGTCGAAAATTGATTTTTCTTTTTGCTTGAAATTATTTTATTAAACTAATAAATAAACTATACCATTTTTGGCTTAACATTTTTTTCTTTGAAAATTTAAGTATTTGTTTGAAAACTCAAGTATTTTTCCAATTCGACTTTCTTGGTATGAATGAATCTTCTTGACTAAACATTAATATGTTTAATTGAAAATATTAAAAATTGAACTTCTCCGTTAAAAATAGATTTACAAAAATTAAAAGTAATCATTTTAGTTGAAAATTCATCTCTTGAGTTGAAAATTTAAATATTTCGGTGAATAGTAGTTTTTTAAAAATAAAAATTAATTTTTTTAACGTTTCATTGAACTATTTCATTTTTGGTTAAAAGTTTATTTTCTTAAATTGAAAATTGAACTATTTGTTTAAAAATTAGTCTTTTTTGGTTGAAAAGTATCTTTATCCTAACTATTTCATTTTTTGTCAAAAATTATTCTTTTTTTATTAAAAAATTTAACTATTTGTTTGAAAATTTATGTTTTTTTATTAATTATTATTTTTTGGTATAAAATTAATTTACTTGGTCAAAAATTAGTCTTTTTTGTTGAAAATGTAATAAATTGTACTCTTTCGTGAAAAACAACTATTTTTTCAAAAAAAATTTTTTTTTTGTTTGAAAATCACCTTTTTTCTAACTATTCTTTTTTTTGTTGAAAATCTATCTTTTTTAACTGAAAATTTAACTATTTGTGTGAAAGTGTATGTAATCTTTTAATGCGCCCTTTTCGGTGTAAGCTTAATCCTCTTGGATAAAAATTAATCTTTTTAGTTAAACTCATAATTTTAGTTCGAAATTTATGACTTTGGTTGAAATTTTATCTAATTTGTTGAAAATTCTTTTTCTTCTTGTGGAAAATTATTATTTTAAATAAAAATTAAACTATCATTTGTGGTTTAAAATACAACTATTTATAGGTTTTATTTAAATGCAAGAAAAACTAATTCTTTTTAAAGATTGTGTGGGTAATTACATGTTTTTGATTTTTTACCAATTTTTCGTTCTAACTTCAGACTTTAGCTAAGTCTATTAAAAATTTCGAAATCCGCATTGTCAAAGTTAGGTGAAGTAAAGCACCTGTTCTAAAAAACATGCTCCAATAATATTCACACGTAGTGTATATAATTGCAACTATTTTCAATAAAGGATAAACAAAATTACATGAAGGAATGTGAAAATAATCAACCTGAATCTGATTGTATTATTCTTCGAAGAGTGCATCTTTTTCTTCAGTTTCGACCTTTGATTGATGTATAAAACAGTCTCCGAATAGAAAGGTCATTAAAATCGAATAAAAAACCTTATTTCATTGAAAAATTGGCAACGTTTCGAACTTAATGTGGTCCCTGATCAAGCCTGTTGAAGCCTGTTGAAACATTATTTATTGTAGTAAAATATTACAAAAAAAAATATAAACAAACACAATAAAATATAGACATTTGTCGACAAAAAGGTGATAAAAGTTGTTAAAAAAGAACAATAGGTATTAACAATAACAAGTGTAGACAATGAAGATTGATACGTCAATAGGAACAGTGGTACAACAAATAAATAAATAGTGTATAATAATTTTTACCTTAAAAACAGTAGTTTAGAAGACTAGATTTCCGTGTTTACAAAAATTTGGTTCCGAAAAAGGAAAAATGTGAGAATGTCCAAAATAACATCAATGTTTATAAGTGTGTGTTTTAAGATGTACAACGATGAATGTTGAAATCACAAAATTTTGGATTTTAATGTTGGTTATGTTAACATTAAAATACCTGTGTAATAGAGAAAAAAGAGGAAACTTTTTTAACAAAATATTGCATGAAATTTGGTGACAGAAAGTTTGTATTAAGTTAGGTTGGAAAAGTAAAGCTGTATGAATTGAAGATATATAACTTACCAAGAAGGGGAAACGTCACCTTTAGACGCCATGACACAACTTGTGCTTGAAAAGTCATTATTAATAAGTATGATTGTAGGTGTTCTTGAAGACATCAAAATAAAACAATTTTTAAAAGTCCGATGAATAAAGGAAGTGAGTTAAAATGTAAATTGTGATAAAAAACAAAAAATTAGGTTACATGAAGAAAGTTAAGAATTACATAAAGAGCTATAAAAATTTGGTAGTTTAGAATTTTTAAATCTAAGGTTAACAGATTTCTTTTCTTTTTAATGAAAAAAGATTCAATAGTCAAACGTTTATCAAGATTTTTCTCAACTCCTAAAACTTTTGGATGTTCAAAATCAGAATTATGTCCAGTTTCAATTATGTATCTTTCAAGTGCAGGTATATTATTGTTGTTATAGTTTTGGCGCGTATGTTCCTTAATTCTATAGAGTAAAGGTCGGCTTGTGTGTACAACATAACAACAGTCACAATTCAAGCAGTTAAATTTATAAACAACTTTTGTTTTTTAAAAATATCTAATTTGTCTTAAGGAGATGGAAAAAGATATAAGTTTGATTTTATTGGCCTGAAAATTACTTTTTTGTTATTGTGTCGTAAAATAGTAGCAAGTTTGTCAGTTATTCCTGAGATGTATGGAACTACAGTGAAATTATTGGGGTTATCAAATTCTTTTTTACCCAGTTGAGTATCAATATTGTTAACTCGAATTTTAATAAGTCTATCAATAAGATTGATAGGGTAACCATTTTGAATTAAAGTTTTTTTGTATTAATTTAATATTTTGTGGTATAAATTTCGTGAAAGATAATTTAATAGCCCTATCTATGAGTCTGAAAATCATTCCTTTGTTTTGTGACCAAGGATGTTGTGAAAGGAAATGTAGGTACCTACCAGACCAAGTGGACTTGTGGTACAAATAAGCGAGAAGAGATTGATTATTAGTTCTAAAGACAGATACGTCTGGAAAGTTTAATGTAGTTTTGTTCTTGTTTAAAAGTAAATTTAAGATTTGAGTCCAATGAATCAAAAATTTGTAAAACTTTGTGTAATTTCGATTCTGGAATTATCATAAAAATATCATCTACGTATCTTTTATATAATGGTACATCAAAATTTAAGTTTGAAAGACAATCAGTTTCCAGAGTATTCATGACAATGTCCGCTATCACAGGTGAAAGAGGAGATCCCATGGCCACTCCTTCCATTTGTTTATAATTTTTGTTATTGAATTTAAAAAAAGTAGATCTTAAGCAAAATTCGACTGCATTTAAGAATTCATCTCTTGGTACTAAAGTGTATAGAGCTATTTCATCCCATCTGTTTTTGATAATTTGTAGAGCTAGATTTATTGGAATTGAAGGGAATAAGTTAACCACATCTAGAGATATAAGATGATGTTGTTTAGGTATTTTGAAGTTTTTAATGTCATTGACAAACTGCCAACTATCTTTGACCAAAAAGTTGGATTTTTCCGTTAAAACTTTTAGAATGACAGATAGATATTTAGCTAATTTAGAGGTAGGACTGTTGATAGTAGAAATTATTATTCTAAGAGGATAACCGGTTTTGTGAATTTTAGGTAGTCCATAAGCTCTAGGGATGACCGTGGAGTTTGCTTTTAGTTCTTTGGCATCTATAGAAGAAATGAATAAATTTTGGTCCCATCTGTTAATTATAATGTTGTTCGATTTTTCACATGTAGTTGTATATTCAAATTTAACTTCTTTGAATTTAAATTGATCTGACAATAGAATTGACATTTTTTAAATATATTCTGATTTTTTCATAGCAACAGTTGTGTTACCTTTATCTGATTTGAGAAAAATTATATCAGGATTGTCTTTAATAAATTGCATAGCTGGACCAAAATTGAAATTATTATGAAACTTTTGTTTATTTAGAATAGGAGAATTTAGAATATTAAGGATAGTTTGAGAAAAATGAACTCTAATTTCATTTTGTTTGTATAAAGGTAGATATTTATTTTTTGTCCGATTATTTTCTTTCGTTTAAGATGGTTAAACTTTTTGGTCAAAATTGTTTTGTGTTTTTGAAAAAGTTTATTATATTTCATGTTTTCAAAAATAAAAAAGTCATTGAAGATTTTAAAAGGTAAATTTCTAATAATTGCGTCATGTAAGAATCTCATTTGTTGACTTATATCAAAAATTTTACTATGTACGTCCTTGATTTCTATGTTAAGGATTTTAATTTTAAATGTTTTAGGAAGTCTATGAATTCTAAAATTGTTAAAAGGGTCATAAAATCTAAGATTCTCAAATCTGTTATAATTTTCTAAATGTGGTGGGATAATACCACTTTTTCGGCATCTGATCAAAAAAATTCTTTGATTTCTTAAAATAGCTAATCTGGATGAGAAATGAGAAAATTTTTGTAAAAATGTAAGTAAATAAATAAATAAATAATAAAATTATAATAATAATAAAATAATAATAATAAATAAATAAAAATGTAAATAATCAAAATTGAAAACTTTTTAATTGTAGAACTCAAAGCATGCATAATTTTCAATTTTAAATTGTCAAAATCAAAACTTTTATTTTAATCTTAAAGATTTATAATTTAAAATTCTACAATTTTAAAGAGTTACCATTGAAAACTTTTTAAAATACATAATTGTGAATTGTAAATTTTAAAAATCAAAAACTCTTTAACTTTAAAGTTTTAAAATTTCAAGTTGTAGTATTCCGAAGATTTACAGTTGTATATTTTTCAAAATAAATGATTTCCAATTTAAAATTATTCTATTTTGAATATAAATAAATAACATTTTTTCGACTGTGATGATTTGAAGATTAAAATTCACGAGTTTTCAAATCTTCATCTTCCAAATTTAATCAATTTCTATTGTAAATCATCAAAATTGCATAATTTTTAATCGTGAAATTTGAAAATTGCATAATTTCCAATTGCATATTTATAAAATTGAAACTTTAGTTATTTTGTATATTTAGAATTCAAAATTCTACAATTTTGTAGAGTTACAAATAAAAGTTTTTAAATTTTGAAAATATAGAATTACAAATAAATAATTTAATTTTTGCAGACTTATGTTAAAAACATGTTTTTAGAATAGTTTAATTTTTAAAATTTTCAACTAAAAATTTTCTAATTTTAACGACTTAAATATAAAATTCTTTAATTTTAAAGGTATATGAATAAAAATTCTTGAAGTGTGATTTTGAAGATTAAAAGTCGAGAGTTTATGTGCTTGAAGTTTTAAACGGTCAAATGAACGAAATTTTGTGATAATTGCTTTCTAAACTATAAACGGTGCAAAAATATTAAATCATTACATCGACCTTAATGTAATCATGAATAAAAATTATAAAGCATATTTTTGTTTTTCAATAAAAACAATATTTTTGGTCAAAAGAGAATTAAGGAAATATATTTCGTTCATTTCAACGTTCAGAACGTCAGGTGCATGAGAGTTTTGAATTTAAATCTTTCAAGTTGATGAAATTTCAAATGTAAATTATCGAAATTACAAAGTTTATAATTGTAGAACTCAAAGTTCGCATGATTTTTAATTTTAAAGTGTCAAAATCAAAACTTTTTTTTTAATTTAGAATTCAAAGTTGTACATATTTTTTTAAATTACAATTAAAAACTCTTCAACTTACACAATTTTGAATTATAAATGATCCAAATTAAAATCTTTTCAATTTTAAAGTTTAAAAATTTAAAATTAACGCATTTGAAAGATTTCCATTTGAAAATTCTTCAAGTTTAATCATTAAAAATTTAAAAAAATTTTATTTCAAATATAAATAAATAAAAAAATTTAATCTGCGAAGATTTTTAAGATTACGATTTAAGAGTTTTCACTTATAAATTTTTAAAATTAAATCAATTTTGAATGTAAATCATCAAAATAACAGAAGTTTTAGTTGTGAAATTAAAAAATTGCATAATTAATAATTTTATATTTAAAAATTAAATCTTTATTTTTTTATATATATTTAGGGTTCAAAATTCTACAATTTTAAAGAGTTTAAAATAAAAATTCTTAAATTTAAAAATATATTTTTACAAATCATTCAATTTTGAAGATTCATGTTTAGAACATTTTTTTGGAATAGTTCAATTTTGGATGCTCTTTGGAAATAGTATAATTTTGAGGATTTAAAATGGATTTCAAAATGAATTTAAAACTTATTATATATAATTATTAATTTTTAAACATTCCTGTTTACTTTTGCCAAAAATCGGTATACAATAAAACTATATACATATTTAAAATGTGAAAAAATGTTTAATTTCTATCGAAGTCGTGAGTTTGATAGTAATTTATTTAATTAGCGCGCCAGAGTTTTTGGCGTCTTTTCGATAAACTTTAGTATAAATTAAAAATAGATACCTCTCAAAAACATATGCTTGATAAAAAATGTTTCTTTATTATTCAGAAAAGTTAGAGTTTTCTTTTTGTTCTTATGTTTAAAAAAAAAACCTAATCTCTATGCAAGTCGTGAGTTTGATAGTAATTTGTTTTATTGTTTTGTCAGAGTGCATCTTTTAAATAAACTTTAATTTAGAATAAAGCCACGTACGCATAACAAAATTATGCGTACTGTAAAATGATTTCTTAATCTCTTTTGACATAATAAAAAATTTTTATTAAATAATAATAATAAAAAAAAGTGTATAAAAGCATACTTCATTTTAAGTTGTGTCAGTTTGATTTACAATTTCAGAGACACTTACCAAAATGTCTCCCACTTTTTTTGTTTTATTTTTTGCCATAGTTACATCAGTCCAACCATACTATGAACGTCAACTCATAAGTATGAATATTTCTTTGAAAAGAAAATTATTTGTTTAAATGAAGCATATTTATCTTTGTTCAAAAATTTTTCCTGAAATCGTTACTAAGATCCTTTTTGTTTAAATTGATATTATTATTCATATTTTTTATTTTATTTAAATAAAAAGTCGAGGAAAAGCTGAAAATGAAAAAAGGCAACTTTCCAGCATTATTCTAATAAAAAATAGTTATCAATAATAAAAAATTGTTCGAAGAATTATATTTTTTAACTTGCTTCAATTACTATCTCACTAAGTAATAAGAGAACGAAAAGTTTAAAATTTTAGGAAAAATCGCAATTATCTAGCATCCCTGAATGCTTGGACAACTATTTTTGTTAATTTTATTAATTATTAAGTCGCTCTGAGTGAAAAGTGGACAAAAGTTAAATATTTAACAAAAAGCATTAAATTTCTTGCATAACTCGAAAAGAATATTATTAAAAATAATAAAACATTGTTTGAATGATTATGTTTGTTAACTTGAATTAATTATTACCCTACTATAATTAAAAGGTGGACAAAAAATGGAAAATTAAAGAAAAATGCAACTTTCTATCAATAATCTGAAATAATATTGTTATAAATAATAAGAAAGGGCTAGAAAAATTGCTTCTGTAGAATTAAATTAATTATTGTCCCGCTCTAACAGAAAAATTGAAAACAAGTTGAAAAATTTAAAAAAAACGCTATTTTTTTTGAAAATTTTAGTTGTGTGGAAAAAGAATCTAACATTTTTCAAAGATTTGTTTTTTATATCACAGGATTTTCCATATTTTAGATTCAATTTTAGTCGGTTTAATAGCTATTTTATAAATTTTCGAAAATATTTTCAAGTTTTTAAATATTTTAAAACTTTTTAAAATCTATTAAATGCCTGAATATCTTTTAAACTGACCCGAACTACGCCTTAAAATCCACCACATTTGTTAAAGACTTTTTTAGATATTTTTTGAAATGTTATGAAATGTTTCAAAATAATATTAAATTTTTTTTGAAACTCAATTTTTCTAAATAAAAAAATTATGTCATATTTTTCATAAAATTTTATGCAAATTTTTTTATTTTAATGACAAATTTCAAAATTCTTAAAAAGCTTCTAAATTTGTTTCAGATCTTTGAAAATCTAAATTTTGTTACAGATTTTTCAAAATCTTGTCAAGATAAAAAATCTTCTTAAATTTTCTTTTGAAACTAATTTTTAAAAATAAAAAATCTTTTAAAATTTTCTAATTATTTTACAAGATTTAAATTATTTTTAAATTGTTTTAAAACTTTAAATATTTATCAAACTTACTCGACTTTTTTCAAATTTAGTAATCTTGAAAACTTACAACAGTTCGTTTTAAAATCTGTTACATTTTTTTTCAGAATTCTAGAAAATAATTCTAAATGTTCTTAAATTTTTTTTATATTGATCTTAAAATGAATTAGAAATAATAAAAAATCGCTTAAAATTTTCCCACGACTTTTAAGTTAATTCTTTTTTGAAATCTTTTCAGAACTTCTGAACTTTCTAAATATCTTTTTAAATGATTCGCATTTTTCCAAAAACTTTTTAAAAGTTCTGCCGAATGAAAAAAATTGCCTAAAAATTTTTAAATTTTTATTTAACAATTTTTAAAATCTTTTCTTAAATCTTTTGAAATATTTTCTTAAAATTATTTTTTTAAATAAAAAGTTATCTTAAATTTTTTTCAGAAATCTAAATAGATTTTTTTCAACCCTTTCAAAACCAACAACATTTTGTTTTAAAATCATTTTATTTTTATTGAGCATTCAAAGAAATAAGTTTACAAATTTTGAAATCTTTTTCAAATTTTTTTAAAAATTCATTTTAAAAAATTCAAAATAATTTGAAATTTTTTCATGAATCTCAAGAACATTTTTTATTCTCTGAAAACCTTTTGAAATTTTTTCAAAAATTTTTTAATTTTTTTACGAAATGCTAAGAAATTTACATTTTGTTTTAAATTTTGTGAAATTTTTTTATATCCATATTTATTTCTAAATCTTCTTAAAAGTTTTCTAAATACTTCCTAAGCTTACTCAAATTATTTCTAAAATTAGGTTATGGTAAATAATGTAAATTTTTTTCCTTATTTTCTACAATCTGCTTGCATAAAATTATTTAAAATTTTTTAAAATAATTCCTCCAGTCGAATATCCATCAGAAATATCAAAATGTGGACCTTTTGCAAGATGGACTGAGTGCGGAACAATGTGTCCTAGGAAATGCAGTAATCGCTTCAACCCGCCAATATGTATTGATGTAAGTAGATTTTAAAAAGCTTCTAAATTTAATATAACAAAAAATTAGAGAAAAATAACAGAAAATTACTTTAAACGGAACCCAAAATAAAAAAAAATCTCTTAAAAATGAGTTTCAGTAGAAAAAAATGCCATATTTAGACGAAATTATACTTTTCTGAAATGAGAATACGATAAAAATTAATGAAATTTATATTATAATTAATTTTTTATATAATTATATAATTAATTTTTTATTGTAACAGCAATGTAAGAAAGGATGTAGCTGTAATCCTGGGTATGTAATAGATGATGATTCTGGTTATTGCGTTTTACCCAGGGATTGCAAAGGTCCTCCAATCAATCGATTTATAGGTATGAAAATTTTGTTGAGATAAAAATTACATGTTTAAATGCAGAATACTCAGCATGCTTAATATATATTTTTTAGAAATATTTTAAATTGCCTAAAAAAACGAAGATATATATTTATAATTTTATTGATAAAATTTTGAAAACAGATCCACCTTCAAGCTGTGGGTATCATGGAAAAGATACTGAATGCGCATCGATGTGTCCAGTGACATGCAGAAATCGCTTCAACCCGCCAATATGTCCTGCCGTAAGTAGATTTTAAAAAGCTTCTAAATTTGTAAAAAAAAAATTAACAAAAAATAATATAAAATCACTCAAAGTGAGACTAAAAGTTAAAAAAGTCGTTTCAAAACAGTGTTAAGTTAGTTACTGAATTTCTATAGCCCACTCAGAGCAATGCAGGGAGTTCTTTACGAGCAGCATGGGTGGTGGGAGATGCCTGGAATCTAATGCATGCTCGAAGAGTCACCTCCGAGCATATGCGGAGTAAATATTGCGCTAGAAGTAAGCCTTTTGTGTAAGCTTCCGTCACGATCTGAAAATAGACCTCAAGTTCGATTAGTGCCAGTCAGAAACAGCTGATCTGATCATTGCATTCTCTCCGTTCGCCTGCTTAATCATGGTGAAAGTCTCGGTCGCAGACTTTTCAAGTTTAATACAAAATATTTTTGAGAGTGTGACGGAAGCTTACAGAAAGGTTAACCTTTCGCGCGATTTTTACTCCCAAATCCCCCACCACTCATCCTGCTCGTTAATCCCTTTATTGCTCCGTCTGGGCTATAGAAATTCAGTCCTACTACTTATGAAACTTTGAAAGCAAGACAAGAAGTGTTTACTTCTTGCGCGATATTTACTTCGGAAATGCTTAGAAGTGACTATTTAAGTCTGCATTTGGTTCCTGACATCCCCCACTGCTTATCCTGCTGTAAATCCTTTTATTGCTTCATGTGGGCTATAGAAATCCAGTCCTACTACTAATGGAACCTTGAGTGCGTGATGCAAGCCTACAAAAAGGGTTTAATTTTCGCGCGATATTTACTCCGCAAATGATTAAAGGTGACTGTTCAAGCTTGCATTTGGTTCCTGACATCCCCTTATACTCATCCTGTTGTAAATTCATTTATTCATACATCTGGGCTATAGAAATCTAGTTCCACTACTTATGGAACTTTGAAAGCGTGATGGAAGCCAACAGAAAGGCTTACTTCTCGCGCGATATTAACTCTGCGAATCTCCCACCACTCATCCTGCTCGTTAATCCCTCTATTGCTCTATCTGGGCTATAGAAATTCAGTCCTACTACTTACGGAACTTCGAGAGCGAGACAATAATGGTTTACTTCTCGCGCGATATTTACTCCGCAAAAGCTTGGAAGTGACTGTTCGAGCTTGCATTTGGTTCCTGACATTCCCTAACACTCATTCTGCTCGTGAATTCCTCTATTCTTCTATCTGGGCTATAAAAATCCAGTTCAACTACTTATAAAACTTTGAGAGCGTGACGGAAGCCTACCAATAAGGTTTACTTCTCGCGCAATATTTACTTCGCAAATGCTCAGAGGCGACTATTGGGGCATGTCTTTGGTTTCTTATATCCCCCACCACTGTAAATTATTATAGCTAATTAATTATTAACTAATTATTAACTAACTGTTTGTAGTTACTTATTTCTCATTATGAATAATTACTATTTAATTATAATAATTATAACTTTAACTAACTATATATCAACTAGATGCAGTTTCTACCAAAAAATTTAAATTATTAACAAAAATAGACAAATTTTCAAAGAAAATATAAAAGATGATATTATTTTGAGCAACAAATATAATAATCTGAATTTAAACCCAGTTACATTCAACCAAAAAAGACGAATTTTCCACAAAATATCTAAGTCCTAAACCAAATCTGATTGATTTTCTACAAGAAATAGTTCAATATTTCAACAAAAGAAATGGGATTTTTTTAACCAAAAGAGATCAATTTTTAAACGAAGAAGTCGAATTTTCAATTAAGAAAGAAAGAAATTCCACTAAATCGTAGAATTTTTAAGACAAAAAGACCAATTTTCTACAAAGAAGTTGCATTTTCAAACACAAAATATGGATTTGCAACAAAATTTTCAATTTTTTGCAACCAAATAGTTGAAATCCCTACCAAAATAGTTACATTTTTTACTAAATACATTAATTTTAAACCAAAATAGATTAATAGTCAACAAAAAATATGATAGACGATATTATTTTAATAAAAAAGATTTTATTTTGAAATCAAAAACAGTTTTTCATAATATTTCTAGGGACTTCCAAATATTATAAATGATTTCAAGGATTCTAAAGGATTTCAATGATTTTAGGATATTTTTAAAGATTCTTAGAAATTTCAGCCGATTTAAACAATTGTAGGGTACTTTAAAAGATTTTATGGAATTTTTAGGAGATTAAAAACTGGAAAGGGATAAAAAAAAATTTCAAAGAATTGAAAATATTTGAAGAAATTTGTAAGGGTTCCAAGAAGGTTTAAAGAGATTTAAAAAATGTCAAGAAATGTGAAGAAAAATCATTAGATTATACGTATCTTTACAAGATTTCTAGGAATTTTATAATATTTTAATAAAATTTCAAAAAGGTTAGAAATTTTTTAGTATTTATAGGTATTTCTAAAGATTAAAAAAAAATGAAAGATGTTGAGTAATTTTAAAGATTTTAAACAATCTTTTAAGTTTTTAGTATATTTTAAAAGATTTCAAGAAATTTCAGAGCATTGTGAAAGTTTTTAAGGAATTTTGAAAAGCTTCAAAAATTTTCAGGGATTTTAAAAGAATTGAAGGGATTTCAAATATTGAATTCACGAGCATTAAGGAATTTCTGAGAATTTCAAGAAAGTAATAAGATTTTCAATATTTATAAGGATTTCAAAAGATTTTAAATAATTTAAGTGATTTTTAGGTATTTTAGAAGATACCAAGAAATTTTCAAGAGCTTTAAAAAATTAAAGAAGTTTAACAAGTTTTCAAATTTTTCAGCTTAATTTTAAGGTATTTTTAGAGAACTTTAAAAATTAAATTATAGATGGATAAATTTTTTACCAAGGAAGATTAATTTTGGACAAAATACACGAATGTTCAACTAAATATTTAAATTTCTCTAGAAGTTTTTAACCAAATCGTTTACTTTATATCTAAAAAAGATAAGTTTAAAAAAAAACTAGAATAGTTGAATTTTGAATAGAAATTTATAAACAAATTTTTAAACAAATTTTCAAATTATCAACCAAAGAAATAGAAGTTTACCTAAATTATGAATCTTCAACTAAAAAAATTAATTTTTAATAAAATAGTTCAATTTTCGAACAAATTGGTAAATTTTCAAAAAGGAAGTTAAAATTTGCTTTAAAACACATGAATTTCCATCCCGAGAATGTAAATTTTCAACAAAAAAGTTAATTTTTAACGAAAAAAGTTAATTTTTAATTAGACAGTTGTATTTTTAACCTTAAAGGATAAAATTTTTACAAAAAGAGAAGAATTTCAAAATGAAAAATACAAATGTTCAACAAAATAAATGAATTAAAAAAAAAATAGGTTTTTTAGTTATATTTTTACCAAACAGTTTTATTTTTAAACAAAAAAGATAACAGTTTTTCCTAAAGAAATACTGAAACCAAAAAGAGAATTTTGAATGAATTTTTAACAAAAAAGTTACTTTTCAACCAAATGGTTGGAGTTTCTACTAACATAGTTAAATTTTTAACGAAATTCACGAAATTTCACCCCAACTATCAAATTTGCACCCCAATTGTTACATTTTCATACCAAAAATATCAATTTGCAACAAGAAAGGTTATTTTCAACTCAACAGTTCAATTATTTACCATTTTTAAACCAAAAAGAAGATTTTTTAACAAAAGAGTTGAATTTCCAACGAAAAATTAATATTTCAACCAAATAGTTTCATTTTCTACAAAACTATATGAATTTTCCACTTAAAAATAAGAATTTGAAACAAAATAGTTAAGTCTTTAACTAAAGAGATGAGTTTAATACTAAAATTATGAATCTTCAACCAAACAACTGATTTTTTAACAAAGTAGTTCAACTTTTGATCAATTAGTTAAATTGTCTACTAAAAAGACAAGTTTGAAAAACAAATTTTTCACAATAAACTGCTTTAATTTTCTACTAAAATAGTTGAATTTTCAATAAAATACGTGAGTTTTTATGCAAAATAGATGTATTCAAACACAGCTAAATTCAAGCAAACGAAAAACGAATTTTCAACAAAGAAGCTGAATCGTCAACCAAATCAGATTAATTTTTACCAAAATATTTAATTTTTAAACCAAAAAAGACGATATTTTTACCGCAAGAGATAAATTTGTAATGAAAACGCCGAATTTTGAACCAAAAAAGAAAAAAAATGTCCACTAAATCGTTGAATTTTCAAAATAAAAAGACGAATTTTCTAAAAAACAGTTTTATTTTCAGACCGAAGATATGACATTAAAAAAAATTTTACTTTTTATTTAAATATTTGAATTGTTCAGCAAAATGCATAAATTTTTAATGAATTAGTTAAATCTTTAAGTAAAATAGATGTATTTTTAACGAAAAATATAATAGCTGATATTATTTCAACCAAAACAGATTTTAATTTTAAATCAATCTCAATTGAATTTAATGAAAAAAGAAGAATTTTTAACAAAATAGATGAATCATGAAACCAAAAAAATTATTTTTTTCTACCCATAAGTGATCCATAAAAGCAAAAAGTAACTTTAAAGTAACTAAAATTAAAGTTACAGTTTACATCAAAAATCGTAACTAAGTTATGTTACAAGTTAATTTTTTAAATTTTAACACAGTTACCCTGAAAGTTACAAATAAAGTAACTTTTTAGAAACTCAGTTACTTGTAACAAGTTACTACCCAACACTGCTTTAAAACGAGTATCAGAAAAAAACGAATAACAATTCTAGACGAAATAATACTTTTCTGAAACAAAAATCTTATTGATATTAATAAAGCTTGAAATTAAATTTTTTTTCTCATGTAATTATGTAATTAAGTTTTTATTTTAACAGAGATGCGTGAATGGATGTAAATGTAAACCTGGGTACATAAAAGATGATTTCGGCTTATGCGTTTTACCAGAGAAATGCAAATGGAATCGATTTGGACCTTTCGGTATGAAACCTTTTCAAAAATAAAAATGACTTGTTTTTACATGCAGAATATTTAGCTTGCTTAATAATATTTATTAAAAATATTTAAAATTTTCTAATTAAATACAAAAATTAAGATATGTGATTACTACTTTCTATATGTGTTGATCGATCCCCCCAATTTGCTCGTTTTCCGGAAAAAGAAATTTTGCAATTTTTCTCAACATTACCTTGTGCCTTTCGGTTTTTAAAATTAATACGAGGTTTTAAATGTGAAAAGCTCGCTTTTCGAAAAAATGGAAAAAAATATTGATTATAAACTTTTTGTGAATTAAAGTATTAACCTTTCAAGGAAAGTTTAGAGAATAATTTTTCCACAATAGCTTTTTATTTTGACCCCGCCCCCCGTAGCCCATTTTCTTTTGTCCGGAAAATTCCTCAAAAACTGCGAAATAGAAGTTTCCTATCAAATTCATGCTAAAGATCGTATTTTTTAAAATTTTTTAACAATAATTATTTTTAATCAGTAAGCCACGAGTTTCCAAGAATTTTTCAAATAATGTCGAATAGGTTAAATAAATATTTGTTTAATCTATTTTCCCCCCTGTGAATCGTAACAAGTTATTATTTTTTGAGATGAATAATATAAATTTGAGTTTGTTTTACATATTTGGTTAATAATTAAGCAATTTTCATTTGTTTATACCATTTTTCTTCCGAAAATAGTAAAAAATTATTATATTCTGGAATTAATGACACGATTAACGGAGGCTGAAATATTTTTTCTCACGAATTTTTGGTAATTTTTAAACAATTAACCTTTGCTTAAACCATTGTTTTACCATAAGTCGCTACAAATATAATAAAATATATGTAACTTCCAACATTTGTTAATTCTGTAATTAATTCCAGAAAATTATATTTCTTAACGATTTTAAGGAGAGAATTTATTCAATTAAGGAAAAATTGTTTAAATAATTACCAAATATGTTTAACAAGAAGTACTGCTCTTGACACTCATCAACTTTATATCATTTATCTCGAATTGAAATAACTTTTGACAATGTACATGTAGAAAAAAATTGTATAAACAAATAATAATTGTTTAAAGATTTCGCGGTTGTAAAAAAAATACTTGAAAATTTGTCGCTTATGAATTAAAAATAATTCACGTCAAAAAATTTTCAAAAAATACCATCTTTAGCATGAATTTGATAGAAAAATGCTATTTCTGATTTTTTTGTCACTTTGCATCAAAAATAAAAAGAGATTAAGGGAGGGGAGGTTCACAATAAAAAGTAATTGGTGAAAATTATTCCTTGATTATTCTT
>JAUELO010153848.1:0-16896 GCA_032357855.1 Amphibolips quercusostensackenii | reverse complement strand
GGCCCCTCCCGTGCATTGGATCTCACAAGCGGGGGGAATGGTTGGGGCCCCCTCATCCCGACCTTTTTTTTTTTTTTTTTTTTTTTTATTTTTGTATCACGTCAACGGCCATACCACGCTGAAAGCACCAGTTCTCGTCTGATCACTAAAGTTAAGCAGCGTTGGGCGCGGATAGTACTTGGATAAGTGACCGCTTGGGAATACCGCGAGCTGTTGGCATCCTTTTTTTTTTGTTACAATTCATTTCTTTTTTATAATTTGTTATTAAACTTTTATTTTATTTCAAAAGTGTTAAAAATAAAGTCATCTCCTTTTGACTTTATGACCCCGCAAACTGGATTGATCTTTAAAAACACTCACTTTTACTTCATTTTCATCATATTTGAGAAAACATTAAATTTGAATAAAAAATGTTTTAAAAGAGAGATGATTTGTCGGAAAACGGATGCCAAATCCTTTTTTTGGTCAATTATCTCTGTGTTCGGAAATGTTTTATTCAACTGTTATGTTACCTTAAATATGTTTAAAATAAAATCATGCATATTTGACTTTTAACCCTGAGGTCGTATTGTTCTTTTAAAACATTCACTTGAACCTGCATCACGTCAACGGCCATACCACGCTGAAAGCATAAATTCTTGTCTGATCACTGAAGTTAAGCTGCGTTGGGCGCGGTTAGTAGTTGGATGAGTGACCGCTTGGGAATACCGCGTGCTGTTGGCATGCTTTCTTTTTTGTTAAAATTTATTTCTTTATTATAATTTGTTATTTTAATTTTATTTTATCTTGAAAATGTTGAAAATAAAGTCATCTCCATTTGACTTTATGACCCAGCAAACTGGATTTTTCTTTAAAAACATTCACTTTTACTTCATTTTCAACATATTTTAAATAATATTAAAGTTGAATGAAGAACTTTAAAAAAAAAGAGATAATTTGTCAAAAAACGGATACCAAATCCTTATTTTTGTGAATTATCTCTCTTTTTGAAAATGTTTGATTTAACTGTTACATCATCTTAAATATGTTGGAAATAAAATAATGTATATTTAACTTTTAAACCTAAGACTGCATTGTTTTTGAAAAACATTCACTAAAATCTGTATCACGTCAACGGTCATACCACGCTGAAAGCACCAGTTCTTGTCTGATCACTGAAGTTAAGCAGCGTTGGGCGCTGTTAGTACTTGGATGGGTGACCGCTTGGGAATACCGCGTGCTGTTGGCATCCTTTTTTTTTGTTAAAATTTATTTCTTTTTTATAATTTGTTATTTAACTTTTATTCTATTTTGAAAATGTTGAAAATAAAGTCATCTATATTTGACTTTACGACCCTGCAAACTGGATTGTTCTTTAATAACATTCACTTTTACTTCATTTTCAACATATTTGAGATAACATTAAAGTTGAATTAAAATTTTTCAAAAAGAGAGATAATTTGTTGAAAATCGGATACCAAATCCTTTTTTTGGTCAATTATCTCTCTGTTTGGAAATGTCTTATTTAATTGTTACGTTATCTCAAATATGTTGAAAATAAAAACATGTATATTTGACTCTTGACCCAGAGACTGTATTGTTTTTTAAAAACATTCACTTGAATCTGTATTACGTCAACGGCCTTGGAAAAGTTGCTGATTTTTCTGTTCAACCAGCAGCTTTTTTAATAATGTTAATACTGATTCCACTTCTTCTAGCCACAGATGTTGGGGCATGACGAGTACTGTAGGCATAAAAAATACCGGTATCTACTCCACTATCCTTAAGGGTTTTCTTGATCCAGCGACTTAGTGTCTGAGTAGAGACACTGTTGTGAGGTTTTTTGATAGCTATAAATATTTGTGTCCGAGTACCTCGAAAATCCTTAGTCCTGTTCAAATATTCATCCAGTGCTGCGGCCGGGCAAATTATAATATTGTTATTATGATAAGAAATGATCAGAGTTGGCTGCACCTTATTGAATCTAGATGTTTTAATCCTCTCTGGAATCTTGATTTCAATCAAATCAGCATTTCTCTTAATATTTTTTATATCAATAAGGGTAAGCATTTGCATACGCTGCGCTGTCACTAAAGCCAGCAGTGTGACCAGCTTTAAAGTAAGTCTTTTTGATGAAAGGTTTTTATTAGGGCCCCACTGAGTCACATGATTTAAAACAAGCTGCGGATCCCACGTTGACTCATATTTAGGTTTTCCAGGTCTTAACTTAGCAATACCTGTAAACAGTCTTTTTATTCGAGGATAGACTCCCAACTCTAGTCCATGTAATAAGGCAATTGCTGATCGACAGCTGTTGAGAGTGACATAAGAAACACCTTTCTGGAATCCTTTAGTGAGAAAATCAAGAACATGGCATACATTAAATGTATACATATCAACGCTATTCTGACGACAAAAACTCTACAATTTTTTTTAAACAGAAGTCATATTGTTTAATAGAAGAATCTGACAATGAAGACAATATCATGGTCACTGCTCCATCAGGTACGTTCCTGTTTTTCAGCGCCTCCCGTACAGCGTGCCTGCAACCAAGGTAATTCTCTTCCAAAGAGGATGTGGTTGCCTATTAAGAGAACGTAAAAGATTAATATCTGGTTTGAAATGAATTGGTTTTTAATCTAACATGGAAATGTAGACGGGAAACCAGGCCTGAGCTAGTAAGTGTGGTACAACAAAAATACCTCTTTAACCTTCGTCTTTGATCTTTCGTAATAGGCGTAAAATGATTGAGAATGGTGGCAAAGCATAGAAAAAGTAATCTTTCCAATCCAAAGTGTATGCATCGACCGTCATCGACCCAGGGTCTTTTACCCAAGAAACATAACATTTGCATTTCGCACTTGTTCTTGTTGCAAACAAGTCTATGTTTGGCAGGCCGAACTTGCTTACTATATTCTTAAAAACAGAGTATGATAAAAAATACTCCGTCTCTGGTTGAAAACGTCTAGATTCAAAATCGGCTTAATAGTTATCTTTAGAGCAAATGTAGGATGCAAATATCTAAAACCCCTTTGTTCACACCACTCCCAGATTTGCTTGGCTAAATTACTTAGTTTTAGGTATTGAATACCACCCATTTTATTTATATATGCGATGGCAGTCGTATTATCAATCCTTAATAACACATCACAATTCCTTAGATCGCCCGTAAAACATTTAAGGCCGAAGAAAGCTGATAATAATTTCAGATAATTGATGTGATCACGTTGTTCATCCGTGTGTCAATGACCATGCGTCCTCTGGCCGTTGCAGTATACACCCCATCCAGAGCGAGATGCGTCTAAGAAAATTTCAATTACTGGTTTCAACTGCGTTATAGGACAGATTGCTTCATTGATATGTAATTTCTACCAATTAAAGTCTACCCTTAAAACACTAGAAAGTACCATGCGCTTTTCGAAGTCACCAGCATTAGCCTTGAGTGCCAAGAACTTTTCTTTCTCAAAAGTTTTCATGTGCACCCAACTATATTTTAAGGTTGCACAATATGACCCTAATGTACCTATCAACGCTGCAAACTCCCAAATCCTGCAGATGCTTTTTTCTGAAAATGTTTCAATCTGTTTTTAGCCTTTTCTTTCTTTTCTTTTAGATGTTCAATAGTCATTTTTATAGAATTATAAATGAATCCGAGAAACCTGCATCTTGTGGATGGTACTAATTGACTTTTCTGCTCGTTAACTATAAATCCTAAAGCTTCGATTAATCGGCATGTCTCTCGAACATTTTCTAAACATGCACCATACTAATTTTTAAAAAGTAAGATATCATCCAAGTATATTACCTAAAAATATCCTTTTTCTCTCAAATTTGTGATAACGGGCTTCATTAACTTAGTGAACGTGTATGGAGCTATATTGAGTCCAAAAGGTACGCAGGTGTACTCGTAAAAATGACTTTCGAATTTATATCTCAAGAATATTCTATCTGATTTCTTAACTGAAATGAAATAATAAATATTTTATAAATCAATAGATGCCATAAAGCACCCACGACTTAACATTCGTTTGACGGTCATACCGTCCTCAAGTTAAAAATGTTCCGTCTCTATAAACTAATTTAATCGTTTAAAATTTAAAATAAGTCTTTGTGAACCATCTGATTTCGGCACAAGAAAAATGTTGGAAATACAGGTTCGCATCTTTCCAAGGCTCCCTTGTTTAACAAAACATCAATTTGCTCCTGAATCAGTTGTTGTTTTTGCAAAGACTAACAGCGTTGTATAGGTGATATTTGTTGTTTTGCCGGAGAAGTGAAAGGTATCGTGTACCATGATATCCAGCTCAGGATGGTTTTGTCGGACGTTAAAGATGCCCATTTGAGCCAAAAAATAGTTAATCTTCCTGCAAAACAACTTACCTCTAGTTTTTCTTCTTCATATCCGTCTGCTCTTGCCTCTGGTCTTGCTTTTGAAAATGGCTCCTGCCTAGAGGAGTTGACTTGCGACCTCGACTGTAATATGGTCTTTGCCCCCCCCCCTCAGCGAAGGATAATTTGACTTGCGTTGATTTTGCTGAGGCGGGGCATTGTAGTTTTCTTAACTTTTGTCCTTTTCTGATTGCGATTTTGAAGCTGGTTTCAAATCTTTTGTCGACTGCTGTAAAAGCTTTAGCAGCCTTCAATTTTTTGAGGAGGTCATTTTCGAACAACCATTGGTCAGCTTGTTGGTCCTTAAGCGTATCCTTAAAAGATGATTTAATATTTGTTAATATTAAGCTCCTGCGTATTGCTATTTCATCATGTTGTAAGTCACTTAATAATCTCATTAGACTATTAAGTGGTTCCAAATATTGTGCCTTTTCAGGTGAAGGCACTTTAAGTATCAGATCTATAACCTTCGCTATACCAGCAAGAGTGGCTGATATTTTTTTTTGTTTCTTAACAATTCTTTCGTCTTTTTAATAACTGTGCTGACTAACGCCGCTTTAACCTCCAAATTTAATGTAGGAGGGTCCATAAAGGTACAGTTTTCTGGAGGTGGGAAAGTTTTTAATAACGATTTTCTCTCCCAGAGGAAAGACTTTTTTTGTGATTTCCTCCTAAATCTGTGCTAAATGACTGTGCACTGCTGGTGCAAGTACTCGATCAGGCACAAGACGCTGTCCAAAAATTTTTAGGACCTCTTTATCTAGTTCATGCTCCGGTAGTACTGCATCTTTTTCAGGGACCTTTAAATTTGTTTCTGGCACATTATTAACAGCAACTAAAACGTTAGCATCCTGTGTTGATTTCTCTGCTAACAGTGATCTTTTTGGAGGCTGACTCTCATCTTTTGACGTGTCTCGTTGCCTAGAATTGCCACGACTATTTCGAATAGTACGGGAAAGACTTCAATTGAAAGAAGGTTTACTTTTAGGCGAACCTGTATACCTGTTGTAATCTTTGTCATCGCCGTATCTTAATTATCATCCCTGGAATCATAACTACGACGATAGTATGGGTTGCCACAATAGTCGTAATGTCTCCTGTGCGATCGACTTCGAGAGCGGTCAGCGCATCCGTCCGTGCAAACGACTTCAAGAGCGATAAGTGGCTCTGTGCGAACGACTTTGAGAGCGTTTTTTTGGAGCTGCGAGACGAGGATCTGCAAGACAAGGACCTGCTTGCGCGATGACTATGATCACCTGTTAAATCAAAAGAGAAAAGCAATCTATGAACAAATCTAGCAGAATTAACAGAAATTCATATTTTTTGTAAATTCTTTTCATATTTCAGTAACTATCCAGGGTATTTGCTCTCACAAGTCGGTTGAACCAAAATGTGACGCATTACATTATCCACCAAAATGGCGTTCCCGTTTTACAATCGTTGAACGAATGCGAAACAATTTGCGTGGGAAGTTATGTGCACAATAGAAGTTGGACCTCAATGTAACACAAAAGTGGCTAATCAGTTGGACCGAGAAGCACACTTATTTCTCTGCATAATGATATCACATGTCGAAGAATTCAATAATATAAGCAATCCCGAAAGGTGAACCACCATGCTTACTTACTGCTTCAACTTTCATATCTGTCTTCCTTTTGCATCACAATTTCTTTCTCTAAATTTCTTATCCGTCTCCTGAGACTTTCCTTCTCGGATAGTTTTTTCCAGGAGCGATCTCTGCGTTCATTTTTTCTCATGTTTTCACTGACTTTTTATTTACTTAATAAAAACACGTGCGACGTTATCGGCACAAAGTAAAAGAATGAGCAGCAGACTGTATGAAGCGAGCTACATAGAAAACTTTGAGCTATGAAGATTGTGTCAATATCGGTGCATCGTAAGAGCACTACACTTTGATCTTGAGGAAGAGGCGCGAAACACAATTTGTTATTTAACTTTTATTCTATTTTAAAATTGTTGAAAATTAAGTCATCTATTTGACTTTGTCTTTATGACCCTGCAAACTGGATTGTTCTTTAAAAACATTCACTTTTACTTCATTTTCAACATATTAAAAATAACATTAAAGTTGAATAAAAAAATTTAAAAAAAAGAGATGATTTATTAAAAAACGGATACCAAATCCTTTTTTTGGTCAATTATCTCTCTGTTTGGAAATGTTTTATTCAACTGTTACGTTATCTTAAATATGTTGAAAATAAAATCATGTATATTTGACTGTAGTACTTGGATGGGTGACCGCTTCGGAATACCATCCTTGTTTTTTGTTAGAATTGATTTCTTTTTTATAATTTGTTATTTAATTTTTATGTTATCTTAAAAATATTGAAAATAAAGTCATCTTTATTTGTATTTTCAACCCTGCAAACTGGATTGTTCTTTAAAAACATTTACTTAATTTTAATTTATTTTCAACATATTTAAGATGACATTAAGGTTCAATAAAACATTTAAAAAAAATTTTGAAAGAGATAATTTGTCAAAAAAAAGGATACAAAATCCTTTTTTTGGTAAATTGTCTCTCTTTTTTAAAATTTAAGTGCTATCAAAATTTTGTGCTTGAGGTGCAGATAATGCGTGCTCCTAAATCATCTATTACGAATTTTCAGCAAGACAAACCGCCACCACGGCAGGCTATAGGCCAAGTTTCGCCCCAGATTATCACACAAATGTACCGCACAGTGTAAATTAATAAAAAAGAGACAATATAACCTTTAATAGCGATCCAGGGGGCATTCCCCACTCTTACAAGAAATAAAAAATGCCGACACGTGGTCATTTTTAAATGAGAAATCTACTATGGGAAACAATAAGGACCAAACGAAGCAGTCAACTGCTAATACACTAGAACAGAAGTCAACTCAGAGTCATCCTAATTTGAAAGTGCAACGAAACAACTCTAAACGAACAGATAACCTAAAACCATATGAGAAACCAGAGCAAAACTCAGAAAGAAAGGTGAAATCTTCCACACACTTTAAATTTGATATATTACTAGAAGAACCAACACCACAGGAACAAGAAGGAGCAATGTCTTACCTAGAAAAAGTGGAACTCTCAAAAAATACATGCGAAGATATGATAACAAACAGCCAGAATTAACAACAAACAATAGAAACTCTGATGAAGACCATACGTGAGCAGGCGAAAAATATAGAATAACTAGAGAAATTGCAAAACCAGCTCATACATGATATGGAAACAGACACCTCAGAAAACCAGAAACACAAAAAAGGACAAACTCAAGAACAAAAGCAAAAGGGCTTTTTCCAAAACCCAAGGAATAACGCCCAGGTAAAATCCAGCAACTGAGCCGGCGCCGTAGTCAACAATAAGGGCAATAAACGAGACATCACCCATCAAGGACCGATCCAAGACCAACAGGACGTTGAAACAACACCGCCCACCAGACAGAAAGGGAAACCGCCACCCATTGTTATCTTTGGTCAAGACCAAGCAGCAACAGTAAGCCTAATAAAAACACAGCCAGAAAAAAGATAATTTCCATATCAAGTGAGTAAACAATAGTAAACACACACTATAAACCGAAAATGTACAAGATTTTATAAAAGCAAACGAACAACGCGAAGTTACAGAGGCCACATTTTTTTCTCATACGCCCAAAGAAGAGAAAGTGCAATCATTTCTCTTAAAAGGGTTAAAGACAAAAATAAAACCCAAAGAATGGCTGATTGAGCTAAAATCACTTAATGTTGAAAATATTACATTTTTAAAAGCCTCTCGATACACAACTCCTAAATCACAGAAAGAAAATAGACTGTTGCCTTTTCATCTAATCAAAATAACACCAGACCGCCAATCATGCAAATAACATAGCATCAAATATATAAATTACCAAGTAATTAAGTGGGAAAAATTGAAGAAAAGGCATGGTATTTAATGCAAAAAATGTTAAATACTGCGCCATGTAGCTTTAAATTGTCACGTAGACTATAGGTGCGTCAAATGCAACGAAACCAGCAGCCAGGGTAATGTGAATAAACCAGAACCCATGAACGCAGATGATAGAAGTGAATGATTCCCGTAGCATGCGATAATTTGGAACACCCTGCCTCCTACAGAGGCTGCGAAGTAAAGTTACAATTAAAGCGTAGGGCAAAGCACTCAATAACATGTAAAGCATACAACATATAACACACAAAACAGACAAAAAACGTCAGCTAAAGAAACTTCACAAGACATTTCAAAAAAATTATTAAAAATTATGCTATTTGTCGAAAAAAATAGTAATATAATTGACAATCTGTTCTCAATATTAATTGATCCCTGATCCTATTCCCAATGGCTGATGACAACATTACGCATAAAACAAATAGCTTTAAAGTTGCTAAATCAAAAATGATATCTGTAAATGTAGATTGCATTATAACAAACCAAAGAAGAAATAGTCTCTTGAACTTTCTAAAAATTCATAACCCGGACATTGCAACTCTAAACAATAACAAACTGAACCCAAAACATAACATTGATTTTAAAGATTATGGCATCATTAGATGGAATCGACCAAATGCAGTGCAAGGTGGGGAAGTAGCAATTCAAGTTAAAAACCTTCAAATTTAAACGAATAGTACTATCTCAAGTAGAAAAATTTAAAAACTTGGAGAAAAAAAATTATATGTCTCCGCCTTTCAGACAATCGAAAGCTTTACATTATAGCAGCTTACGCACCTTATGGAGAACGATTGAGTTTTAATCAAGAAATAGATAAACTGTTTCAAATACTTCAGCTAGATGATCCTAACAACTATTATGTGATGTCAGGGGACTTAAATGCTAAGCATATTAGTTAGCTTAACCAATCATTTAACAGTAGAGGAACATTTTTAAATTATTAAGTAGACGATAATGAAATAATGTATAAACTTAAACTATATGGCTCTAATCTTCCATCTTATCCGAGGGAAAATTCGTACCTAGATCTTTGCTTAGCCGATAACAGATTACAAGCCACGAAATATGGAAATACTGACAAACTCGTTACTTTACAATACGATAGCGAGCATAATGCAATTCAAATGCAAATTTCTTATAAAAATAATACTTACTTCTCACTAGAGAAAATGGAAAATAATCACAAACTTGACTTCAGGAACACTAACCGGGAAGATTTTGCAAACCACCTAACTGAAAAATATAACTCTAATATCCCTCACAATAGAAATTTATCTAACGAAGAAATAGATATTAATTCAATGGATATAAACGCAGCAATAACAATAGCAATGAATAACACCGTTCCAAAAATCAAAAGTAAAAATTCTATGGAATGCTACCAAACACCCTTAATAATAAAAATCCAAAAACAAAAGAGCAAGTTAATAACTACAATAAATAAAATCCATAAAAACTTCCAAACTCATAATAATGAAGAACTGAATATACTACAAAATAAGTTAATCGCGATAGAAGCCCTGCTCAACCAGCAACATATTAAATCCATAAATGCGTATTGGGAACAAAAAGTTAGCGAAATTTTAGTCAATGATGCAAAAAAATATTTCCACAAGTCAACCAAATATTCAGAACTAAGGGAAAAGTCTCTATCCCGCAACTTAAAATACAAAACCAAAATACACCGCTCCTCCAGGAAGCAAATATCAACACTAATAGTTTGTTAAAAGACGATGCTGACAAATACATAATCTCTGTCGGAGAGGATAAACTCAAAATAATAGGCACACACTTCCAAAACACGCACACCAAATACCTTCATCTCGGACGAGAAGGATTAAATAGAATCATCAATAAAAAAATAGAAGACTTTAAGCGAGAAATAAAAGACGGAAAAATCCTAAATGAAATGGTAGTATCATTTAATGATGACCTATATGCAGACAGTATTTGTGCATCAAACGAAAACGTTCCGGATTTCTTTACCTAAAAAATTAAGCTAAAAAATATATTTAAAAATCTAAACAATAAAAAATCGTCAGGCATCGATGGCATTACAAATATAGTACTAAAGCATATTACACTGAAAATTATTGACGATTGAATAATAGCTTCTTCCCTGATGATTAGAAAGAATAAAAATTTATTCCTATTCCCAAAAAAGGAAATAATAGTGCAAACCCAGCGGAGTTGAGACCCATAAGTCTCCTCCAAAATATAAGTAAAGTCTTTGAAGTTATAGTAAGGGACTCTTTAGTAAAAGTATGCGAAGAAAGAGACATAATACCGGAATCTCAATTTGGGTTTAAGCGTAAACATTTTACCATCCATGCGATAAATTAAAGTAACGTCAGACATCTGCTGAGCAATTAATAATAAAAACTATGTAGGAGATATAAAATAGAGATATAAAATGTTTGAAAATACCTTCCTCAAATATCTTATCAAAATAATCAAAGAATTAATTACAGAAAAATCTTTTGTGATAACAGACGGTAATATTACTTTTAATAAAGTTTTTTTTAGTCCTAAATAGCCTCCACGAAAGAACAGTGCTATCACCGATACTATTAAATATTCACATTAACGAAGTCTTGAAAATGCATGAAATTAACGTAGATATCAATAAAAGAGCAATTGCATTCGCAGATGATATAATAATCTACATTATAGGCAGAAAAATATTAGAAATATAAGAAGCCCTGCAAGATCTTTTCGAAACAGTTCAATACTACAATTATTCAATCCTATTCAAACCTCCCCTTAGTCAATAAACTAAAAACACAAGAAAAAATTGAAAAAAATTTCAGATAAAAGAGCGTAAGAATGGAGCAGAACCAGTTCCAAATAGAGAAATAGTTAAATACTTAGGCACCAATATTGATTAAACCCTATATTTCAATAAACATGTAGGAATACAACTAAGCGAAGCAAGAAACGCATTCTCCATGCTTAAAAGACTAGTCTATTATAAATATTTAGACTATAAAATTAAAACTAAAGGTTACCTATTAACAGTGCGACCCATAATAACATACGCTTGCCCTATATGGTACAACATTAGTCCGGCTATTATGGAGAGAATTAGGGTCTTTAAAAGAAAATGCTTAAGGGCGTGCCTAGGAAAGTATAGAACAGCTGCATCAGATTATGAAAAATAGATATCTGATGAACAAATCTATAATATGGCTTATGTTCACAAAATTTACACACACACATTCTAAAAATAGCTAGAAATCATTTTGCTAACACACGAAATGTAACAAAAAACAGTTTAATTTTTGGAAACTACTGGTCTAATGATTAGTATTACGAAAATGTTATTAAAACGGACTTTATTTCACCAGAAGCATTCATAAACTTTGATACAAATGGATATATTCAAGACACACACGGTGCGCCAGTCATATACCACTTTAAAAAAAATGCCACAAAAAAAGCTATCCTATACGACAAAAACACCTAGATACACAAGTAGCAAACGAAGCATAGAGGTTTACTACATGCACTACCAATAAGGAAAAAAAATATAAACATAGATCAAACACCAAAAAGTACTTTTAGCTAGAAGAATAGCACACTTTAACAATCCTACTTTCTGTCTAGAATAGTATCCTAGTACAAAATTAGCAAATAGTTCTTATCCTTCTTTTTGATAATTATATTATTGTATTGATCAATAATAAATAAATTGTGATTGTGCAAAAGCTAGCCTAAATAATTAAAAACATTCAAATTTTCATTATATTGTTTTATTCGTATATTTGTATTCAAAAAAATGAAGTAAAATCTGTTCTCTTATATCATAAGCGTATGCGATATCAGAAGACTAAATATAAATGTCAATTTTAATCTTATATATGCGTTCGTGGGCATAAAATAATGTATGTGACTTCGAGAGCTTTTCCTTAGCCAGTAAGTCCTTAATAATGTAAAGAAAAGATATCTATCTATTGTTTATTGTGAACTACATCATGTATTAAACTCTATTTGGCAATTAATGAACAAAATTCAAGACAAAACAAGCGCCAGTTCTCGTCTGATTACTAAAGTTAAGCAGCGTTTGGTGCGGTTACTACTTGAATGGGTGACCGCTTGAAAATACCGCCTGCTGTCGGCATCCTTTTTTTGTTCAAATTTAATTTATTTCATATTTTGTTATTTAATTTTTATGTTTTCTTAAAAATGTTGAAAATAAAGTCGTCTTTATTTGAGTGTCTTTATTTGACGTGCAGTACGGTGCAGAAAAAAGGATTAAGTGCTGCGAACTGCAAAGACTGTGAGGGGGTGAACCCCCTAAAAAAAAAATAAATGTGGTCAATTCGATAAAAAGTGTTTTTTTTTCGAGAGCATACAACACGGAGACGCCACATAGGCCAAGCTTTGCGCCAAGCAGAACTTTAACGTGCAGTGCAGTACAGAAAAAAGATTAGGTACTGTGAAGTGCAAAAACAGTGAAGGGGGTGACCCCTTGCAGAAAAAAATAATAAATGTGGTCAATTCGACAACCGCAAGCAAAGCTTGAACAGGACTTGTGAAATGAGTAAAGCAGATATAAATCTAGAAACAGTGGGAGACAAATATTCACAAAACTCTTAACAACCCAGATCCAGCAGAGGCTCCGAAAAAATAAAACCCTATGATAAAGAAGCAAATCAAAATAGATCAAAATACACGGGAGACAAATCGAAAAAACCAAAAAAGATCTTCGAGCAACTTAAAGGAAGAAGACCTAAAAAAAATACAAGATGCGATGGAAGCTGATAAGAAGACCGTTCAGCTCCCAGAACGAGATTATGAGAAAATCATCACGAAAAGCAAGCAACAGAGAGAAACGATAGACCAGTTGATAAAAATCATAAACGAACAGTCGTAGATACTAGAGAAGCTGGAGAAGATGCAGCAGGAGGATATAGACATGGAGGTGGAAAGGAAGGCCATCAGCAGCCGAAATGAAAAACACACCAGAGAACCAGAAGAAAAAGCCACAAAATTATGAAATAAAGAAAGCCGACAGCGTCATCGAAAAAGAAGGGCCCAACAACAGAGGAGGAAAAGAAAACAGCACGAACCAGAGTACAGCCCAAATAAAAAGGTAAGGAAAACCACCACCACACTTTATACACGGAAAATATAGAGGACTATAACAAAGTGAAACAGCAGCTTAAAGCTGCAGAGAACAAAATTCTTTCCGTTTAATCCTAAAGAAAACAAACCTCAGTCAGTTCTTCTAAAATAAGTATATTATAATCAAGATATAAATGCATTTTTAAACGAACTGACAGAATACAATTCCAAAAACTTAAAATTCACAAAAGTAACTAGATTTTAACCCCAAAATCACAAAAAGAAAATAAAATCTTAACCTCTTACTTAGTGCAGATATCACCAAATAGCTTATTCTCAAAACTCCGCCATATTAAATTCATCAATTACCGAATTATCAGATGGAAAAAATTAAGAAAAAGAAATCATATCCAATGTAAGAATTGCCAAAGACTAGGTCATGTAGCTTTAAACTGCTGTGTCAGCTATAGATGCGTTAAATGTAGCGAAGGTCACTAACCGGGAGAACTCAAACTCTCGAAATTTACGAACTTGAATGAAAAAAAAGTCGAAAGTTTAGTGCGTAACTTGTAAAAAATTCTGACATCCAGCCTCATACAGAGGGTGTCCAACACAATTAGAAATTAAAGATAGAATCAAGCAGAAAGTTAGACACATGAAAGAAAGTAGGATTACCAAAGAACGCATAGTGAATAATTATGTCACAAAAGGAATCTCTTTCTCCAGTGTGGCACAGAACAATGGTCAAGAGCAAAAGGGTCAAAATACATCTCAAACACATGCACACCACATCTCAAACAGTACAAAGAATATACAAGAAACTCCACAAGCATCAGAAAACCAAATCACAATAACCTTACAACTCCAAAAATTAACATCCATAGTAAACAAAAACAGAAAAAATATAGACAAATTATTTCACATGCTAACAAACATATTCCAAACAATGAGCAATAGTAATTGACATTTAGAAAATAAGGTAACTATCAAAACAATTAAAATGATCTCAATAAATGTAAACTCGGTTATAGTGAAACTAAACTGAACCCAGTAGACAAAATAGAATTTAAAGACTACAATATTATCAGAAAAGATAGACCTGATGTAACACAAGGAGGGGGCTTGGCACTATTGATAAAAATCCTTGGAAATATAAACAAATAATTATATCTAAAGCTGAACACTTTAAGAATTTAGAATTGATAATCATTAGTATACAGTAAAAAAACAATCAAGCACTGTACATAATATCAGCCTACGCAGCCTACGGGGACCGATTAAGTTTCAATGAAAAACTAAATACTCTTTTCCATAAGCTCAATCTAGATAGTCCGGAAAACTATTTTGTACTCACGGAAGATTTAAACACCAATCATACGAGCTTATTAAATAAAACATCAATTCCAGAGAAAAATGTTTGCGAAATTAGATTGATAACGAAAAAATCAAATATTAATTAAAATTATACAGCCCTTGTCTTCCATCTTTCCCCAGAGAAAATTTTTACCTGGATTCGTGTATAGCGGACGAAAGGCTACAGATAGGTTTAGTTGAAAATACCGACAAACTAGAAACTCTGAGCTATAATAGCGATCATAACGCGATCCAAATGAGGTTACGCCATAAAAATGACACTAACTTCTTATTAGAAAAAATGAAAAATCCACATACATTTAACTACAAAAAAACTAACTGAAAAACATTCTCAAATTGTTTAGAAAAAGAATATATAGCGCACAAGCCAAATGATAGAAATTTATTAAACGAAGAAATAGAAATTTATCTCAGAGACATAAATACAGCAATAAAAATAGCTACAAATAACACAATACCTAAAATCAAAGACAAAAATTCCATAGAATGTAACCAAACACCACTTATTATGAAACTTCATCAATTAAAAAGCTCTCTCGTCTCAAGAGTCAATAATATATATGGAAAATTTAATGATCATGAAAACAGAGAACTAAGTTAGTACTTGGATGGGTGACCGCTTGGGAATACCGCGTGCTGTTGGCATCCTTTTTTTGTTATAATTCACTCCTTTTTTGTAATTTGTTATTTAATTGTCATGTTATTTAAAGAATGTTGGAAATAAAGTCATCTCTACTTGATGTTTCAACCCTGCAAGTTGGATTGTTCTTGAAAACATTTACTCAATTTTACTTTATTTTCAAAATACACCAGATCCTCGATTTAAGAACAGTTTCTGGGGCTGCTTGCAAATAACCTTGATCCTGAATTGGGGCAATCAAAACTAAACAGTCAGGGCTGTATGAACTATTTGTTGGATTTTTCTGAAATAAAGTGAAAAATGAATTTTCTACAAAAGAGAATTATTGAGGATTTTGTTGATTGTTTAACTGAGGAAAAATTTATTTTTTAATTCACAAAGAAATGCATTCCTGATAAAGTACTTTAATTTTTTAATGAGTAGTTAAATTTTTGGCCGAAAACTTGACCTATCGACACAATTCTGAAATAGTCAAATTTTCATTCAATAAAATTACTTTTATTTAAGTGATGAACTTCGTAGTTTTTTTAAAAGAACAAGAAGTTCAATGCAAGTTTTTAAATAAATAATTAATAATAGTGTAAAATAAAAACAGTTTACAGGTTACCATTGTTAAATCCTTGTTAAAATTCTTTAATTGGTAACGGTAATAGGTCAAAAACTGATTAAATGCTTATGCACACTTTATTTTGCGAAATTTTATACATTGTACGTTTGGTTATCAATTTTCGGTGATCTACGTTCCTTTATCATTTTAACAAGGAGTCAGACAACTGAAATCGAGACACCTCGCTAATCACTGAAAACAAACTGACGCGTATACTGACAGATGATCTAGTTATCCACTGAGGGCACTACCCGCTTTTATCGCTTTGCTACTAGTGGCGACGCATTATCTACGAACTTCCTTCGTTCCCGCGAGCTGAAAAACTCCGTGGACCAGCATTTCGAAGAATTACTAAACCAGAGGATCCTCAATCGAGGCTTTGGTGTATTTAAGATAACATTGAAGTTCAATAAAAAATTTTTAAAAAGAAAAAACTTTGAAAAAAAGAGATAATTTGTCAAAAAAAGGATACCAAATCCTTTTTTTGGTAAATTATCTCTCTTTTTAAAGATGGTTCATTTTACTTTTATGTTATCTTAAATATGTTGAAAATAATATCATGTCTATTTCACTTTTTAATTTGGTAAACGCGATTGCTCTTCAAAAACATTCATCTAATTCATCTTCACGTCAATGGCCATACCACGCTGAAAGTACCAGTTCTCATCTTTAGTCTACTCAGTACAAAAGAAGCTCTATCCATTAATGTCAAAAAACTCTAAGTTATCCATGAAAAATAAAAATCTTATATACAAAATGATACTTCGACCGATCTTGGTCTACGGAGCACCAGTATGGTGTAGCGCTGCGAAAACAAATTTAAAACCGTTCAAATTTTCCAAAACAAGTGTCTAAGATTAATATTAAGCGCAAGTAGATATAGCAGAATTACAGAATTACATGAACA
>JAUELO010153143.1:0-16910 GCA_032357855.1 Amphibolips quercusostensackenii | reverse complement strand
ATTTCTTTCTGTATCAAATAGTGGAGCGGGCTATGCTTTGGCACAGAGTTTAAGAAACCGAAAAGAAAAATCCAGTTTTTAAACCAGCTATTTTTGATAAAAATTAAAAAAATTAGAGCATTTATTAAATTTTCGAAACCACTTTTTTGAGATTAAACATTTTTTTATGGATATTTGTATTACAAAAAAAGACAAACAATTTATATTTATGCCTTTTTTTATAAATAAAAAGTACCAAAGTTATAGCATTTAAAAAAAAACGAAAAAAAAAAAATTTCAAGCCGAGCAACGCACGATGTGAGAAAAGACATTTGAAGAAATAAGTTGCTTTTTGCAAGCCCTGAAAGAGTATAAATGACTTTTGAATTTTCTTAAAGAATCGAAAATTCAAATTTTTATTGCAAAAAAAAATATAAAAAAAAATTCGATTTTTCGGTCCAACTATGTAAGATACGTAAAAACATAAACATACAAAATTGTGCACCCAAAAATGATCTACAAATGTATTATTAACCATTTTTTCATATAATACGTGGCTTTTGTTTTATTCGTACAAACAGAATTAAAAATGAAAAATAAAAATTTTGCGGACAAACCAAATAAGATATGGAAAACAAGTGAGACAAAAGTTGTTCACTCGAAAAAGCGCTACAAATTCCTTACCAATTATTTTTTTATAGAATGCACAGTGTTTGTTTTATCAATGAAAAACAAGATTGGAAATGAAAAAATTAAATTGACAGACAAGCGACACAAGCTACGAAAAAAAACAAAAGCTGTTAATTGGAAAAGATCTACAAACTTGTTAATAACTATTGGACAAAACTAGTACTTTTGGTTTTATTCATGAAAAAATAAATTTTGAATTTAGAAATTAAATTCTTGGACAAACAACACAAACTATGTAAAGAAAAAAAATAAAGTTGCTTATACAAGAAAGAGCTACTAATTTTCCATTAATAATTTTTTATTGAAATGCATAGTCTTTGTTTTAATCGCAAAAAATAACATCAAAAATAAAAAAATGTTAAATTTTTAGAATAACGACACAAGGTACGAATAAAAAATTTATAAGCGAAAGTTGTTTATCTAAGAAAGATTAAGACATTTTTTTATTAATAGGTATTTAACAGGACGCGCAGTTTTTGTTTCGATCCCAAGAAATGACATTATAAATGAAAACATTACTTTTTGGAAAAACGATACAAAATACAAAAAAAAAAAATAAAAAAATGGCTGTGTCTAGTCGTCCCGAAAAAATGGAGGATTCGGAAAAGGGTATGGGCTAGTTGTCCTGAATTTTCGGGACGACTAGCCAAGCCTATGAAAAATATTGGACTAGTCATTCCGAATTCCGGGACGACGAGACACTTCGTAAAAAAATTGTTTAACCAAAAAGCACGATAACTTTTGAAAGAATTTATCTATCAGATTAACCTTTAAAACACTCTTAGAGTGTGAAAAAAATAAAGGTCAAGTTTGTAAGCCACTAATACACGATATGAAAAAAGTCGGAAAATGAAAAATGTTTATTTTTGAAAGCACCACAAGATTTTTATGACAACTCTTTGAACTTTCTCAAGAAATAAAAAATTTTAATTTTAATGGCACGAAATATAATGAGAAATAAAAAAATTAATTTTGCGGTCAAACTATGCAAGATGCGAAAAAATAATAAACAAAAATAGTGCACCTAAAAATGATATACACATTTTGTATTGATTACTTTTTGATAAGACGCGTAGTTTTGTTTTTATTTGTAAAAATCAACTTTCAAAATAAAAAAATAAAATTTTAGGACAAACGACACAATCTACAAAAACAAATAAATATACAAATGTTGTTTATTTAAAAGAGAGATAAAAATTTATTTTCCTCGTTTTTTGATGGAATACTTAGTTTTTGTTTTAATCATAAAGAATAACATCAAAAATAAAATTCATTTAATTTTTTTAAAAACGACGCAAGTACGGAAAAAATTAATAGACAAAAGTTGTTCACCCCAAAATGATCTGTGAATGTGTTGTTTTTTATTTTTGATAAAACGCGTAGATTTTATTTTAATCGCAAAAAATGAAATCAAAAATTAAAATATTAAATTTTTAAAGAAACGACGCAAGCTACCAAAAAAGAGGAGTTGACAAAAATTGTGGAACTGCAGAAGATCTACAAATTTTTTATTATTCACTTTCTGATAGAGTGTGTAGTCTTAATTTTAATTGTGAAAAATAACATTAAATTCTTTTTTAATTGTAGAAAAGCGACAAAAGGTAAGATGAAAAATCAATTTACAAAAGGTTTTTACCCAAAAAATATCTTAAAATTTTTTATTTATTATTTTTTTTTTTAGAAGAGTACCGGTTTTTGTAAAATACTTAAATTCAATCAAAAACACCCGAAATTAATGAAGCAGCATTGTTTAAAATTTCCTTAACTTTGTTATAAACAAATGAGTAAGTGAAAATGGATTCATAAAAATCGGCAATGATTCGTGAATTGATTTGCACTTCATTTTCATGATTTATTAACAGAAACGGGGTCTTTCATAAATTCATGAAATATAACTAATAAATTAATATTTTATAAACAAATGTTATGAACAATTATCCATAGCAGGTAGTTAAATAAATCAAGAGTTTTATATTATATAAAAAAAAAAAATTATACGATAATATCGTTAAATTATTAAATTTATTCATCTAGCAACAATAAAAATTGTTTAAACAAATTTTATTAACAAATGCACTGTCTGGCTATTTCCACAGGTAAAAACTTTGGTTTTTCAACATAATAAAGTGTAAATAAATTATTTATTAACATTTAGGAAGCTTGCATGACGTTAAACAATTTTCATTGTTTATAAAGATTGTTTAAACAAATTTTTATTATCTTAGGCATTTTTTCAGAAAAAATAGCTTTTTTTGGGCATTAGCAGACGAGGAATCAGTCATGGCTCTGTATTATCGGTCGATAGCAATTTACAATTGTTAAGACAAAATAAATTAATAAATGCATTGTTTGGCTATTCCTGATGGTAAAAACTTTGTTTTTTTATGGTTACCAATTGTTAATAAAAATTTTTTCAAAATTGTTTTGATACGTTAAATATTGATATGGAAGAAACAAAAAATGATCTACCACAGCCTAGATGGCGTAACTGGTTAATTCTCCACTTACGTATGGCGACGTTCCCGGTTCAAATCCGGGTTAAGGTAGGATTTTTTCTTATTTGAAAAAAAAAAAATAAGCCAGAATGTTATATTTAATAATTTCATCAGTTTAAGATTATGAACTAATATATTTTAAATTATTACAACCTTGAATTGTATCTTCAAATTCGTAAATCAGCCTACATTTTTAGAATGAGAGAATGATTAGGATAGTTCAATTATTTAACTTTAAGTGATTGATGAATAAAAAGAATTTTCACTGCTTTTAAGAAACTTTTTTAATTTTCTTGTATTTTTGTTTTGCTTTGAACTAAATTGGTAGAAATCAATTTATATTTTTTTTTTATAAACTTCATTTGAAAATTCAATCAATACATTTTACACTAAGAATTTATATTTCAGAAATACAAATTGAATTACTTGATCAAAAGTTAAACTGCTTTGTTGAAAATTCATTTGATTAGTTAAAGATCTATATCTTTGGTTGGTAATTATTTTTTTTTGGTTTCGAAATTTTACTATTTTTGTAGAAAATTCAACTGTTTGGTTAAAAATGAGATTTTTGTGTGAAATTTCAATTTTCCAAGGAAGCTGAATTTTTTCTTGAAAAATTCAATAATTTGTTGAAAATTGTTTTTCTACGAAAAAATTTTTTTGATAAAAAATACAACTTTTTTGTTCAAAATTTGTCTCTTCAATTTAAAAATTCATTTCTTTCAATAAAAATTTCATTTGTATTTTGGCTAACAGTATAGTTGCTTGTTATAAAAAATTAAATCTTTTAGTTGAGGATTTAACTGTATTGGTAAAAATTTGTCCTTTTGGTTGTATGCAAATATCTTTTGTTTTTAATTAGAATCGTTTTTAGTTGAAAATTTGACTATCAGATTTTTTATTAAATGTTTATCTTTTTGTTAAAAAATGTTACAAATCTTTTTTTTTTAGCTAAAAATAAATTTTTTAAACTGAAAATCCAACGATTCTATTTTTGGTGAAAAGTTAATAATTCTTAGTAGAAAATTCAAGCACAAAATTCTTTAAAGAGAAGTCATCTTTTTTGGTAAAAAATCAAACTTTTGTGTTAAAATTGGACTGCTTTGTTAAACATTATTATTATTATTATCAGATAAAGATTTAATTTTGTTAAAAATATATTCTTTTTTGCTTAAAAATCAGTTTTCCTGGCTGAGAATTTTAATATTTAATTATTGGTTAAAAGTTTACATTTTAATTGAAAATTAATGTATTTTGCTGTAAAAAAGTCTTTTTTAGAGAAAATGAATCATCTTCATTAAAAATTCGACTTCTTAGTTAAATATTAAACTACTTTGTTAAAAATTTATTTTATTAGTTGAAGAGCCATCTCTTGACTGCAAATTAAACTCATTCTATAAATCGTTACATTTATTGTTGGAATTAAAATTTTTTATCAAAAATTTAATCAAACCATTTTTGGTTGCGAGCTTATCCGTTTTAGTTTAAAATTTATCTACTTAGCCTAAAAATTGAAGTCTTTTTTTGAAAATTCGTCTTTTTGGGTAAAAATTTTTCTCTTTGAATTAAAATTTGATCTTTCTTTGGTTAATAGTGCAACTGTTTTTTTCTAATTCGATTTATATGCTTGAAGTTTAAATTATGTTGTTGAAAATTCGCCTTTTTTTGGTATTGAATAAAATTTTTTTTGTTGAAGTATGAGCTATTGTACGTATTTTTTGTTAAAAATTGATTTTCTTTTCGTTCTGAATAATTCGTCTTTGAAGGTTAAAAAAACCATTTGGTTAATAATAAATCAGTTTTACTTGATATTTCAACTTTTTGGTTATAGATTCCACTATTTGATCAAAAATATTTTCTTTTTCAGTTAAAAATTTAACTGCTTTTTTGAAAATTCATGTATTTGGTTAAAAATTGGTATTTTGGTAGAAAATCAAACTTCCTTCTTGAAAATACTTTCTTGTGGGTTAAGAAATAAGATATCTGGTTAAAAATTAAACTATCATGTTAAAAGCTAAATAATTATGTTAAAAGTCTATCTAATTTTTTTAAGTAATTTTTTTTATCGAAGATCATGCTATTGGATTATATATTTATCTTTTGTGATAAAAAAAGTCATCTTTCTTGGTTCAAAATTTATATTTTCTAGATGAAAATTTTGCTTTTTTTTGTTCAAAATTACACTGACTGTAAAAAAATCCGCCTTTTTTGGTCAAAAATTTATCTCTTTTTGTAAAAAATCTTTTCTGGTTCAAAATTCAAATATTTTTTTGAATAAGCAATACATTTCTACTGTAAATCTTAAGTGTCTGATATTTAATTTAATACGGTACGTATATATTGATGTATATTAAAAAAATTTTTACAAAAATAAATTTTTAAACAAATTTTTACTGTTGAAGATACGTAATAAGGGTTTTAGAGTTAAGGTGGTTCAAGGTAGGTTTTTAGTATTCTGTACGCGTGTCTATATCGCGCAAGTGATGGATTAAGGGATGAGATTGCCAAGGTGATATTTTTGCCAAGTAGATGTAAATTTAAGAAGCTCTTTTTTAAATAAATGTCATGCGTCTTTATTATTGAGTTATCTTATTTTCTGTAAAATAGGTATTAATATTTTATCCTTAGAAATTTCCCTAAAGTTACAATCTGTTTATTAACAATAAAAAATTTTTAATACATAAAATTTTTAAATTATCAAAATATGGTTAAATTTTAAACTAAAAAAAGATCATTTTCAAGAAATAGTTTAATTATCAGCCAAACAAACTTTCAACCAAAAAGATAAATTTTTAAATAAATTGATGAATCTTCAAACAAAAACAAAAAACCATGATAGAGGAGTCCAACTTTCAACCAAGTAGTTAATTTTTCTACCAGAAAAGATTTTTGAAAACATCTAAAATTTCAATCCGAAAACATTAATTCTTAACAAAAAAGTTTATTTTAGAACCAAATAGTCAAATTTTTAAGTCAAAAAAACCAATTTAAAAAAAAAGGTTACATTTTCAACCAAAATAAATGACTCTAACTAAATAGTAAAATTCTTAACCAAAAAAAACTACATTTTTAACCAAAAACATAATATTTAAATTAACAGTAAAGCAAAATTTTAAGTAAAAAAAAACAATTTCTTTAAAAAATAGTAACATTTTTAACCAAAGAGATGCATATTTTAAATAAATAAATTTTCAAACAAATACTAGAAGTTTTTATGAAGGATTTAAATTCTTTACCAAGAAGTAGTTGACTTTTCAACCAAAAAGTATGAATTATAAAAAAAATGAATTTTTTGATATTTTAAACAGCAAATATATTTCAAATACAAAACGGATGAATTTAACTATACAAAAAAACTGGTAATTGAATAGTTGAATTATCAGCTAAAAAAAATTAAATTTTTTAACCAAAAATCAACTAGTTAAATTTTTAGTTTAAAAAAATTAAGCTTCAACTAAAAAAACAAATTTCAAACAAAATAGTCACATTTTTAACCGAAAGATTACTTTTTAACTAAATTGTCAAATCTTTAAGCAAAAACAAAAATTTTTAACAATGAAGTTCAACTTTTAACCGAATAGTCGCGTTTTTCAACTGAAGACAATTTTTAACAAACTAGTTGAATTTTCAACCCAAATAGATTCTTTACTTGAAAAAGGAAAATTATTGCCATCAAATTTTTAAAAGTTCAGGCCAAAATAATGAATTTTTTACAAAACAGTTGAACTTTCCACCCGAAAATATTAATTTTTAACAGAAAAGTTAATTTTTGACCAAACAGTTGTTTTTTTTTAACTAAATAGTTAAATTTTTATCCGAAAAAAAAATAATGCCTGAATTTTTGATTTAAAAAATTTAGTTTTAACTGAAAAATAAATTTTTAACAAACCTCATTAAATCTTAATTAAATAATAACATCCCTGATCAGAAAAGATAAATTTCTAACTAAGAATGTATTAATAGACTTTTCGACAAAAAATAATTAACTTGCGAACAAGAATAGTTAGATTTTTTAATGACAAAGATGAATTTTCTACTGAAAAAAATTAATTTACTACTGAAACTATAAATTTTTTACGAGAATAGTTAAATTTACACAAGAAAAAAAATTGTTCAAACAGGAGGATTAATTTTCAGCCCAAAAATATGAATTTTTAACAAATTACATAAATTTGTTATCAAATAGTTGAATTTTCAACTAAAACGAATTAATTTTCAACCAAATATTTTAATTTTCAGTTGAAAAAGATAGAATTGATACCAAAATTAGAATACCTGAATTTACCATTAAAAAATGAAAAAGTTTTAAAAAAAATATTTAAATTCCTAACTACAGATGGATTTTTAAACCAGAATGATAAATCTTTAACCAAAAACTGAATTTTTAACAAACGAGTTCAACTTGCTACCTAGTACTAGTTAAATTTTTAACAAAAAAACATGAATTATCAACGAAAAATTTTATAGTTCATAATTTAACTAAAAAGTATTTTACAAAATATAAACAATTGAATTTAAGCAAACAATACGAATTTTCAAATAAATAGTTGAATTGTTAGCTAAACGAGATGAATTTTGAATCAAATATGGGATGTTTAAATTGAAAGTTGAGAAATTAATTTTCCTTTAAAAAAGACGAATTTTTAACAAAATACATAAATTATCAACTAAAAAAAATAATTCTTTAACCAAAAGATGAAACAATCACATTTTTAGATGGTGTAAAAATAATTTCCAGCTAAAGAAATAAATTTTCAAATAAAATTATGAATCTTCTTCTAAAAAAATAATTTGTAGCGAAGACTCAAACATTAAATTAAGTAGGTGAATTTTCAACCTGCAAACTTAAATTTTGATTTAAATAATTAATTTTTAACCAAAGCTGAATTTCCTACCAAAACAGTTCAATTTTTATTCCGAAAAGACAATTTTTCAATAAAATAGTTGACTTTTCAACCAAAAAGGAGCAGTTTCTATCAAAATTATTGTATGTTCAACAAAATAATTAAATTTAAAACCAAAGAATAAAATTTTTAACCTGAAAAGGCAAATTTTTAATAAAAAATATAGTAGTAGGCTTTTCCCCTCAAAAAATTAACTTTCAATCAAAAATATTCCAATTTTCAAACAATGAAATGATATTTTACCCAAAAAAGATTAATTTTCAACTAAAATTATAATTCTTAAACTGAAATAGGTAAATTTTTAGTTGAAAAATTTAGTTCTTAACAAAAAAAAACATATTTAACTATTGAAAATAATTTTTGTTCCAAAAGTGTTTCTGTAGATTTACTTAATTCCATCTCCCACTTATGGAAGATTTAAAACATTCCAGGACCAATAAAAAATGCTTTAGAATATTTTTAAATTCAGGGTATTAGAAAAAATTCAATTCTTCTATGTAAATGAATAAATAAAAATAAATAAAGAATAAATATAATGAATAAATAAATAAATCAATCAGTAAATTATTAAATTAATTAGTAAATAAATTAATAAATAAATTAATTAATAAAAATCATTAAATAAATATTATGTTAATTTTGATATCTCATATATTATTTTATTATTAATATTATTATTGTTATATACTGATCATAAATAAACTATTCAATAAAAAATAAATAAATAAATTCTATTTATAAATTTTTTTAAATTTCTATGAATCTTTGGTGGAAATTATTTCATTTACGTTCCGAAAATGGTACTCTCCCTGATGTAACATTGAATTGAGACTAATCCAGCGTCTTACCAAAGTCGGTCTTATCTACTGTGGACTGACTACACGACCGATGTGTTCGAATTCGTTGAATCTTAATGATTTTTCGTGAGAAAAAAAAATAGAAAATTACTTTACCGTTTTCATTTTCTCAGAATCAAGGAAATCAAAAAAAAAAAAAATTTTTATCAGCATAGTGTGTAACATTATTTTTCTTCGGGATGAGAGTTAATTTTGACTGGTCTCATTAGTTTTGATTGTGAATAATGCTAAATAATTTTCTGCCATTTTTGTAATTTTCCTTAGAAATCTTTGTTATTCCGATACTGTAATGAGGTAATGAATGTCAAAAAACAGTATGTGTCAGCGAGCCCACACGGCAGAAGTTAAAATTTAATGGATTAATTTAGTCATTTTTCGTAATAATATTAATAATAATAATAATAATACTAATTTAATATTGATGATTTTTCGAATAGAGAGAAAAGGGGAAAAGGGGAATGGGAAACGGAAAACGGGAAAAGGGTAAGGAGAAAGGGGAGAGGGGAAAGAGGAAAGGGAAAACGGGGAAAAGTAGATGGAAAGAGGAAAAGGGGAAGTGAAAAGTGGAAAGAGTAAAGGGAAAACAGGAAAGAGGACTGCACGTCAAAAGTGAAACTTTGATGGTTTACCTTTAAGATTTTTCGTAATAATAAAAATAATAAAATAATAATAAATTTGTTAATAGAGACAGGAGGGAACAAAATGAAAAGGGAGAGCGGGAAGGGCGGACAGAAAAGAAAAAAGGGAAAAGGAGAAAAGTAAAAGAAAGGCTACAAGGCAGGGAGAGAGAGACAGAGAGAGAAAGAGAGAGAAAGGGGATATCGAAGAAGTCTTTAGAGCGATTAAAAATCGCTGCACAAAAGGGTAACTAGAATGTAAAAAAAAGGGGAAATTGTGAGAGGAATGGGCAAAGGGCAAAGCGGAAAGAGAAAGGGAAAAAGAGAAAAAGAAAACAGAAAAGAAGAAAGGGGGGAGGGAAAGGGGAATGGGAACGTGAAATAGGGAATAAAAAAGGGGAAAGAGAAAATAAAAAAAGGAGAAAAAGGAAAAGGGGAATATAAAGAAAGAAAGGGAAAAAGTAAGAGAGAGACAGATTTCTCAATCCAGACACTGCCCGGTCGTGCGGTTGTCCGTTTTTTTCAATTCACTTCCGTCCTGAGAGAAGTTTTACTTCAATAAGTTCGAAAATCTGAATTAACTACATGGTGAAATTGACAATTAATTACAATCGAAACAATCGTCGTCGCGAGGTATTTGTGTTAGCCTGATGTCCTTTCTATTCAATTAACGGCCCAGAGGGGATTTGCCAAACGTGACTATCGTTACAGCGCAATCGACTGTGCAAGGTATCAAAAATTTATTTCATAATGATTAACGCGTACAAATAAACGAGCCCATTATGAATTTTACTCTTAATTACAATAAAAGATGGAAAGAGGTTCTCGACCCTTCGCGAATCAATAAAATAATTATGCCTGCGGGTAATGAAATAACTTTGCTTATATAATTGATTCAATAAAAAGGGAATGATTCACTTTTAATGACTTAGATTCAATATCTGGATTTGAGAATAGTTCAATTTTAAACCAGGTTTGGAATTATTTAATTTTTAAGGCTTAAAGGTTAAATTTTTCTATTCTTAGAACTTAAAATCTAAAATCGTATAGTTTTTAACATTTTTAGAATTATACAACTTCAATGGGTAACAATTGGTAAGTCTTTTAATTTTAAATAGTAAATATAACAATGCATTTCTTTCAGGAATTTTATTTCATGGAATTAATCTTAATTGAAAATGCGAGTACTTCGTTGAAGGTGAAACTACTTCATTAAACATTTATTTGGACCAAAAAAGTGAATTTTTAACTGAAAAGGATCATTTTTCGATCAAAAATTGAATAATTAAATTTTGAGTCCAAAAAAAAAATGTTCAGCAAAAGAAATAAGTTTCGAATTAATATTATAAACAATTTAACTGGTATAATAGTTACATTTTTATTTGGAAAAAAAATTTTTTAACCAAAAAGGAAATAAATTTTCAACAAAATAGTTTAAATTCTGTAAAAAAATCGCTTTTCATTTAAAGAAAAATCAATTTTAAATCAAATTTACCAAAAGAGTTCAAATTTTAAACAAGTAAATATTTAAGTGAAATACTTAAACAACAAAAAGACAATAAATTAAAAAAAATAGTTACATATTCAAACAAATGGATTGAATTTTAGCTAAAATTGTTCATCTTTTTGTAGAATAGTTAAATTTTAATTCCGAAAGATCAATTTTCAACTAGGATTATGAATATTAAAATAAAATAATTTAATGTTTGACCAAAGACATGAATTTTCAACCAACAAGATTGATTTCTACCAACAAAGATGAATTTTTAATTAAAAATAATTTTGCATAATTAAAAGCTTAAAATAAAATGTTAAAATAATTTTCAGCAAAAGAGACTAATTTTTAACCAAATAATTTAATATTCAACCTAACGTATAAATTTTCAACCTAAATGATAAATATTTAACTGTAATACTTGAATTTATAACCGACAAGAATAACTTTTAGACAAAAAGTTCAATTTTCAGAGAAGAAGATAGCTTTCTATAAAAAATCGATTTTTTGAAAAAATACGTATATATTTAACAATATAGTTGAACTTTCTATCCAAAAAGACTCATTTCTATTCAAATTGTTGAATTTTTAACTAGAAAAGATCGATTTTCAACTAAAAATGCTACAGTTGAATTTTAAATTAAATAAATAAATTTTCAACCAAACTAATAAATTTTCAACTAATATGATGTATCTTCAACTAGAACGATTGAAATTTTTATAAAAAAGAGAAATTTTTAACCATAAAGATTAATTTTCTAAAAAAAAGACAAATTTTTCACAAAGTACATAAATTTTCTAACAAAGAGTTGAATTTTTAAGTAAAAAGTGTTAATTTGCAGCCAATTAGTTGAAATTTCATCAAAAAAAGATAACGTTTCAATTTGAGATCGAATAGAAATTTATTTTCTAATAAAAAAGTATTTTATGCTTAAAAGGAATAAAAAAGATTCACAAAAAAAACAGACCTGCAAACTACCACACTTTTCGGCTCATTAAAGACAAAAATAAAAATTGAAAAAACAGGAAAAAATAAATTTTCAACCAAAAATATAATGGTGCAACTTACAAAAAAAAACGTATTTTTAGCAAAATATTTAAATTTTCTACTGGAATAGTTAAATTTTCAGGTAAAAAAATTGATTTTTATTAAAGTCATAGTTACATTTTTAAAATAGATAAATTTTTTATTGAAATGATAAATTTTCAATAAACAAATAAATTTTTGATAAATGAGTTTAATTTTTAACCAAGTAGTTGAATTTTTAAATAAGAAAATAAATCCGTTACCTCATAAACGACATTATATGCCCTACGACTGCAGATAAAGTAGAAATCACTTTTCTAAATTGACCAAAACTATTTAAATAATAAAAACTTAAATTTTGCTGCTATCAGATATCAATTTCCGGGTTTTTAAATCAATTCCTGGTAATTTTCTGGTTTTTCCAAATCCGAACAATTCCCGGTCATTTTTCGATCTTTTTCGGTTTCCCGTTAAATTCGCTACCCTGCAATGATGATGGTTGAGAATTCGTTTTTTGGTTTTATGTTCGAAATAAATTCATTAAATTAAAAATTTATTTTTTCCCTTTTAGAAAAATTAAACGGTTTTCTAGAGAATTCGCCTTTTTGAAAAAAATATATATTTTTTTTTAATTTTTCCTGGTTGGAAATTCAAAACTTTTGTTCTAAATTAAATTTTCCAACTAAGAATTTAACTTTTGCATTATTTGTTTGAAATTAATGTATTTTTTTTAAATTCTATTTTTTTTTTTTGTTGAAAATTAATTATTTTCCTTGCAAATTTATCTATTTCTGTTTCAATTATTAATTGGCCTTTTTTCGTTTAAAATTTAACTATTTAGCTTGAAAATACTACTATACTGTTGAAATTTTTTATTTTTTTGTTGAATTCAACTGTTCCAAATTTCAAATTAGAATCGTTTTCAGTTAAAAATTAAACTATAACATTCTTTACTAAAAATTTATCTCTTTTGGTTAAAAATTCAACAACTTGATTGAAATTGAACTACTCTGATAAAAATTAATTTTAGTTATTGAAACATTTTGTTGAAAATACCTTTTCTTTGTTTAACAATCTGTTTTTTTTCTTACGTGAAAATGTAATTCAAAATGCAACAATTTTTTTTTTCAAATTCATCTTTTTGTATTCAAACTTCATCTTTTCTAGTACAAATTTAATCATTTTCTAGTTAAAAGTGCAAATGTTTTTTTGAAAATAATTAGTTTCACTTGAAGATTCAACAACGTTGTTAAAAATTCATATCTTCTAACTGAATTCATTTGTTTTTTAATTTAAATTAAAATCGTTTTCAGTCGAAAATTTATTAATCACATTTTTTATTAAAAATTAGTACTTTTGTTTAAAAATTCAGCAATTTAATTGAAAAATGAATTGTTTTGTCAGATATTATTATCATTGAAGGAAGAATAAAGTATGCTAAAGAAAAAACGTTGTTTCGTCTGATAATTACTTAAAAAACTAAAAACTTGGAAAATAATTAAACTAAACATTTTTTTTTCCAAGCCACGTGTTACAAATAAAAAGATTTGACATCAGTCTACTTACTTACAATGTTAAAAATATAAAAATTTCTTTTCCAATTTCAAAATAAATTAAAATTAATATTGCTACTCCTGCGACTAAATAAAAATGTTAAAAATAAAAAATGTCCCTCTTGCAATTCATAGAAAAAATCTCCCCTTTATAATTTGAAAAATATATATAAATTTACTGCATCTTCTCTCTTATTTGCTTCTCTAGCCCCCTCTAACTCCTTATCCACTCTTCCCCCCAACCATCATCCCCTAGATTCTTTGCTACATTCTCTTGCCAACTTTCTTTATCTTTCATTTCTCTCCTACATCCTTCCCATAAATGTTCCCATGTTTCCTCTTTCCATTCACATATCCTGAATTTCTGCTACTCTTATCTATCTTTTTTCTTCCTATCTCTTTTCTAAGTATATCGGTATTTCTTCCTTTTTCATCATCTTGTACCATGTAATATATTTTGAATTCTTAATCATCCCTTATCTTTTTATGTATTGTCTTTCTCTCTTTCTTTTTTTTAATTCTTTATAATTTACTTAAGTCTCTTCTTCTATATCTCTAGCAATCAACAACTCCCTCCTTTCTTCTTCCCATCTCGTGAATTCGATCGCCTTTTCTTTCCCTTTTTCCCCTCTTTCTATTATTCTCTCTTTTATCACCTTTTTTTACGAAAACTTTTTCTATCCTACCTTGATCTAATATGTCAAACGTCGCTTCTGAGTCCACGAACATTGCTATTATTGACCCTTTCTTCCTTTCAATCCTCTTATTTACTAGATAGCTCAGAACATATATATTGTCTATCACCCCCATTCCTTGTCCAAACTCTGTCTGATTCGTTGACTTTACCTTTTCCTTCTCCATTTTCTTCTTTAAACTCTTCGATAAAACAGTCACATAAACTTGACACAATGTTGGCTTTAGTGTCACTCCTCTATAATCTTTGACCTCATCGCCTTTGCCTGTCTTCATTATGGTCACCTCTGCTCCTTCCTTCTATTACTCTGGCTATACCTTAACTCTACATACTCTATTGCACATTATGCATGCCCATTCCTTTAATTTTGTACCCCCGTTAATCTAGACTTTATGTAAAATGTTGTCTATACCAGGTGCCTCTCCATCTTTTATTATCTCCAATACCTCTACTATTTCTTCCCTTGTAATGCCCTCCTGATATGTTTCTCTACCATATTTTTCTGCTTTCCTAACTTTTCTATTTCTGCCTTCTAGTAGTACCATAAAATATTTTTTTTTATTACACCATATTATTCTTTCGGTTCACTCTTTTTCTTCTTCTTCTCTCTCTATTTACCACCTTCCAAACCTCTTTTTCAATTCTAGCCTTCTGCGCCTCTTCTTTAAACCTTTTATTTTTCTCCTCTTTTTTAACACACAACTCAGAATACTCCTTCTTTTTCTCCTATATTTTTCTTCACTACTTTTTCCTTTCCTTCATTTTCCTAATTCTCTTCTTGCTTTCTGTTTAGTTACCTTCTGTTTACATTCCTCCCCCGTCCACTTCTATCCCCTGCTTCATTACCTTCTTTTTTGCGTATGCTCTCTAACACTCTTTTTATTTTTCCTATCTTCATTTCCATCTCATTGTTTACATTTCTTTCCGCTATTTTGACATTTCTGACATTTTCTTTAAACTGTTGTTTACCTTTCATTAACCAATCCTCTCTTTCTTCTCTTTTTACTTTTACTTTCTCTTGAGCCTTATTGATATTACTTTTTTCTCCCTCTTATGTCACTACCATGGGAAAGTGGTCCGAATCTATATGATTTCCTACCTCAAGTTTTTTGAACTTCTCTCTTACCTCTTAGTCCACTACCACATAATCAGTTACCGTTTCCCTTTTTCCTCTTGAACGTGTATATTTACCTTCCTAATCCTTCTCTATGTTCTCGTTTAGGATAAACCATCCTATCTTCTCTAAGCTCTTTATCAATTTATTTCCATCCCCATTCAGTATTTTGTCTCTGAATTTTCTTCTTTGCTCTCAACCGCATTTTCTTACTCTCCTATCTCCTGTTCTTGCATTAAAATATTCTCCTATTTTCAGCCTAATCTCTTGTTTATTTTTTTCTATTAGTTCTATCATCTTCTCTGATTTCTCCTGCATATCACTATTCACATAAACTCCTACTATCTTCCACTTCTCTCCTCCCATATTTATCTCTTCTAGGATTAATCTTTTTTTTCTTTTATTTCTTTTTCATCCTTCTCTATATTACATTCATTCCTTGAACTTTCATAAAAATTATTCCTATTGTTTTGCTTTTTTTATTTCTCCTCTTTGCATTTTGTACCTGCCATTTGTAACCTCTTGGTGATCCTCCCCTTGCTCTTTCCCATCTCTTTTTATCTAACTACGTCTCCATCATTACTGCTCCATCCCATTGTGTCAAATTTTTCATAAAATCCTTATCCTTTCTTGACAAACCTGCTATATTCTAGTAGCATATCCTCCAACCTTTTCTACTTTTGTTTTTCATCTCTTTTTGTTTTTTACTATTTCTCATTTCTATATTTCCAATTCCTTTCTCTCCTGGTTTTCCAACACCTTATTTTTACTAACTTTTCCCTGTTCTCGTTCCAATTTCACCATACACCTTCTATCTGTATTCTGCTATATTTAACCCTTGTTTAATTTCTCTTCCTTCTTTCCTCTTCCAATATGTGTCTTAACGCCGTCTTTCTGTATTTCTTTCTGCATTTTTATTTGCATGTTTCTTTTCACCCATGTCAAATCATCCTCTATTCTCTCCGAGCTTCCATTCAACCCCCTCTTATTTGTCTTCACTTACTTTTTCTGTTGCCACTTCCCTATTTTCACGAGTACTATTCTCTTGACTCTTCGCTCTTCCCTTTCCATAATTCGCACTTGCTCTATCTCTTCTTTAACTTAAATACTTTTTAGTACTTCTTTCAATTCTTCCTTTAGCTCATTCCCCTATCATCTTAGACTTTTCATCCCTATGTTTCTTTTTCTTTATTTTTTCTCTTTCCTTTTGATTTCTTCTTATATTTCAGCCTTTTCTTCTTTTTTCCCCACTCTTTCCACATCCAAACTCCTGGTTTAAGCTTTCTATTTTTAATTATTCTACCTTCCACCTTTTTCACCTTCTTATTAGTCTCTCCCTACTTTTCTAGTTTTTGTTCCAGCGTCTGCATTTCTTTCTCTAGTTTTTCGCTGACTTCTTTCTACGAGGGTGGATTGATAAGTTTCCGGCCTGACCAAGAGATAGCGCCACTAGGCCTACCTTGAGGTGGCGTTCTATAGTACCAT
>JAUELO010152961.1:0-16912 GCA_032357855.1 Amphibolips quercusostensackenii | reverse complement strand
AAAATCTTTGGAAGGTTTTTCGATAATTTTGCTGAGAAAATTTAAAACCTTGGTCCGCCTGAATAAATTTCGGACAACCAGAACGACATATAATATCTTCCGCTAAAGTCGTTGCTATAATGAGGGCACGTATTTTCATAAGGAAATGGCTCCTAAGTATTTTGATACATTATTTTGCCACGTAAGCATGCACTCGTTGCCTTTATATATGAAAGGGACGAGTCCTACAATATTCATCCGTAATTTTTCGAATGATTTGTGAAGAGTATTCGTAATGACCATAAGTAGCTTTGTTTTAACGCGAACTAATTCTTTCTTCTGTCACGACTCGCATTCTCCTATGTACTCGTGAATATCGGTCCTCATGTTCTTTATATTCTCGCGGGGTTAAATATCGCCCTTGCAAATTGTTATGCTGTAAATTTATTTGCTAAAATTAGTTCTCAACAAAGCTCCCACGAAAGACCAGTAAGCAGAATTCAGTCTGTTACCAGACTTAGCGATGCTTAATGTTCTGATTTCGCGATCTTGCAAGCCCTGTTTCAAAGTTTCTATTATTTCTGCAATATTAAAATATTTTTGTCGTCAAAAGTTGATTTAACTACAAGATTAAAAATCTGCAACTCTTATACGGCATTGATACAATCTCGTGTGATTGTGGTTGCTGGTTCCTTATATCTTGTACATTAATATCTTTGAAATCCAGCAAATATAATATAAGAAGTCTATCCAAACCAAAGTTTATTTTTAGGCTAAAATAGGTCCGATTTTTTCATTTCGAGAACAAGATTTATAGGTTTTCGTCAGGCTGTGTATATCATCCCTTTTTTGCTCTTTGGTTATTGTTACTTCCGCTGTCTTTATTCTATTTTTCCATTATCTTGACATAAGAGTTACTTCAGTTACCCATGTCATACCCCTGTATCTATTAACACCCACGGACTTCCGCCATACTATCAGAAGCCCACCTTCTCCAACACTTTAAATGCCGTATTACTGTTCCTATCGGCACCTACGGACTTGCGCCACCCAAATGGGGCTCTCCTTCTTTCCGGTGCAAAGGAAAATGCGTTTAATTGGATATTAATTTAAGGGTGCGTGGCAGTCATTTAAAAATAGAATTTACATCGGATTAGTGATTCTTTACGATCAGCGCGCGATGGTCACAATCTTTAGGGCGGTCAGAAAGGGGTGGGGTTTGGAAATGTATGGATTACAGAGTAGGGCGTCGGCGTCAGCATTCATCCTACCTAATTATATTTGATATCATATTCCTGCTCACTAAACTTGATTATTCAGCGTGCTAATCTAGAAACAGGGTCTTTAAGAATATGCAGACAAATTAAGGGATGATACTAGGTTTACTAAACGTCCTCTTACGGAAGGGCATGTACTCCTTTACCACCTTGTCTTCCCAGGTTCTCCTTTCGTTAAAAATGTGTTTCTTTCTGACCAAAATGGCATTTTTTCAAACATAATATAAAATGGAATCGTACTGTCCAAAAATTATCGTAATGACTGCCGAAAACTGATTTCATTCTGAAACAAAAACCTAAATTGTAGAAATAGAATTATTCTTTCGAACATTCGTGGTTCGCGTTATTTCAAATTTAAATAACCCGCTTTTACTATGCTAGTAAGTTAAAGTTAGGTTAGGAAATTTGCAGGTGTCCTCCTTTCGTACTGTGCACAATTGGTAACCCTAGTTGATAGTAATAAAGGTGAATTTATGACCGTAGGGATAAGGCCGAAAATATGTTACGACCAATACGATCCCGAGCAATTCTTTTTTGGTAGTTTAGTAGTTGATTTCGGCGTCATTCAGTATGCGAGACGCGTACGCTACGGGGAGCACCTTTTTGATAGCTTTCTGACTAAGAATCGCACCTAGCACGTAATTTGTAGCGTTGGTAGTAACGATGAAGGGGCGGAAAAAGTCAGGGTACGAAAGGTGAGGCTCATTACAGAGAAAAGCCGTACAGTATTGTGAAAGCAGTCTTAAGCTTTTTTGCGAAGTCCACCGAAATTTGGTAAAAACCCAAAGCAAGGTCAATAACGCTAAAATACTTCGCCTTTTTTAACTGGTCCAATATGTCAGTGATATTCGGGAAAGGGTACGCGTCTTTAATGGTTTTTTTTGTTTAGAGCTCAAAAGTCGATAACTATACGCCAACGCTTTAAGTCCCTGGATATCGATTTTTTTAAGAACGACCGCGATCGGAAAATTATAGGTGACGTTCCGCGAGGAAAGGAATTTTAGGGTTAGCAGGCAAAGTTTTCAGTAGAAGCAATAGAAGAAACGGTCAATGTCAAACACTCAGAGAGTGGGGGACAAGCTGAGGAATTAAGCCCCACTATTTACCACTGCAGACTTCTCGCTCCGTGTTCAACGAATCAGACGAACTCTCAAGTCACACGGACACAGAGCGAAAAGATGTGGAGGAAAGTGGTGGGGCTGCATTTCGCGGGTCATCCGCAAGCGTGGAAACAGGCGATTTACGCCTCACTTTGCAGCCGAATAAGAATTCCAATTTTGCATATAAAAATTTTATTCTTTTTTTATATTAAAGAGTGATTTAAAAACAATCGATAGCATCAAAAAAATAAAAATTGATTTTCCAACCCTAAGGCCCCTTTTCACTTGAAACCACATATGGCGACTCAAAGGGTTCTATTACCCTATAATCGAGACAGGTGTCAATATTATTTCTCAGTTTAGTTCTATGCATAAAAAGGAATGGAAATTGGGCATTATGTAAGGAATCCTAATTCGTAGATTTTTTTATGTCTTAGAACGTTAGTGGCGCCTAATGTATCGCCCATCAGATGGAAATTATAGGTATAACAGCTCTCATGTTCAAAAATATGTCTATGTTCTTTGTCCTTAGATTCCTCTAAATTTAAGGCGTTTATCAGTTTGAACATTCTTTTTGCAGGCATTTGTGCTCTTCTTAAGTAATTTTGGTTTGTTAGTGAAACGTGGGCTTAAGGCTAGGCTTCCAAATGCTACTCATTTGACCGAGGGAAGGGTGAATTGACATCATTTATAGTAGCCTTAATACAGAAAATTCTCACAAATCTATTTTCTTTTTCAACTAGTATTTATCTCAAGAAGATTTCGGAACCAGCGTTAAGACAGAAATGGATTCGAAACCAATAGTCATTTTATTTTCAGAATAGAGTAAATTCACGGGAGGACTGTGGACAGAAGACATTTTGACCAATTTATGTGTTATCACCGAGAATGATGGACCGCCCATCCAATCATTCATAAACCGTTCTCATGAGCACCTGTCCCCCCTGGGATCTGTCAGGCTCACCGCTTCTAGGCACGTCTGATTATGCAATTTAATGTGATAATAATTATTAAGGTTATTATTCTTGAATTTTATAAATGAAAATGATTTATTTCGCTAATTATATGCATAAAAAAGTATACTTTCAGCTTCATATGTGATAACAAGGGGGTAACAAAAAAAAAAGTGCCTTTCAGGCTCACCGCACCTATTTTAGAAACGAGTCAGATCTCTTGCAGACGTTCCTTTTACAGCTTCCGACTCATTTATATTTATATTATTATTCAAACTAGGGTGTTTTTACAACCTATTAGGAATATAGGTGTCTGAAAAATTTTGCATGGATTTACATATAAGAGAAAAATAAAATTTGTATACTTCTACATGTACGTGAGTTATTATTTGCTTTATGTGAGATTTCAATTTCAGGTAAAGTTTTTAAAGATGTTTACATATAAATCTGTCAAAGGTCGTAGTTTAGGACGCACTGAAGTTTATTTGTCGCTTTTATCCGATAAAAGTCTACATTCTAAAACAAATATGCAACACGAGGATCCTACGGCGTTTTTTTTTCATAGAATAGAATAGCGCAATCAGTTCTACCGTGACTCAGATATTTGGACATATTGTTTAAACAAGTAAAGTCTTGGTGAAGATGAAGTCTGTTATATCAAAGAACAAATTGCGTAGTATGTAACAAACTAATACAACATATGCTCACTGTTTGAATAAAGATTCCAATAAAACAGCATAACAGTTTTTTTCACACAACTTATCTCTGCTAAAGCTTTAATTTTTTTTAAACAAATAAAAAATAATTTTTTAAATCACACGAAAGAAATTTATTTATTAAAGACTATATATATATATATATATATATATTGAACAAAAACTTTACTCTATGCAGATTATAATTGAAAGTTGCTAGAAAAACTGAAAATAAATTTTAAATAGTTTTATTTTTTAAATCCAGTATTAAAATTATCTCGTGTTTGTAGAACTTTCATCAACGAATAATAAGTTGTCCGGTACGTAAAAATTATTTCAAACACTTACACGAATATGACAAAAAAAAATTATTGACTAAATAATAATTCGTTTGCCAAAAATTTTATCTTATCTCATCTTCATGCATGTGGGTAATGTTTTTCTTTATAAATTTGTATAAGTCTATTTTTTGTTTTTACTTCTGGTGTGCATCACAACTGTTTTAGAATCGGAAAAAAAATCTCCGGACATGTTTTTAAAAATGAAAGTTTTTGTTTAAACAAATAAGAGAAAGTACTTTTGAGGTTTTAAATAGATCTATAAGTCACTAAAAAAATTTGCAAGAAATTAATATTTTCCAAAAAATATGAAAATCTATGTACGTATACTTAATGTTCTTATGACAAAAATACGAAGTAGAGGAGAAAAACAAGAAAAAGTTTTTTACTTTTTTTGTTTTTCATTACTAAATGAATTTTTAATGAAATAGTTAAATTTTTAACCAAAGAAACGATTTTTCAACATAATACACGTAGTCTCAGCCAAGCAGTTGAATTTTACCTCAAATGATCAGTTTTCAACCAAAAATAGAATAGTTAAATTTGAATATTTATTAAAAAGCTTAACTCTCAACTAAGTGGTTTTATTTTCAATAAAAAATATAAGTTATTTACCAAAGAGATGAATTTACGAACAAGAAGAATAATTTCTCCCAAAAAAGACGAATTTTCATATTTAAAAGATAAATCTTCATCAAACAATTGAAAAGTTAGATTTTTATTCCAAAAAATTATTGTTTAATGAAGAAGATAGATTTTTAAATAAAATTATAAATTCTCAAAAAGATAAATAAATTTTTAGGCAAGTAGTTTAATTTTCAACCAAGGAGTATAATTTTTAAGCTGAAAAGATGAATTTTCGATAAAACAGTTAAATTGTGAAGAAGATAGTTTTGACCAATAATAATATTAGTTAAATTTTCCATAAAAAAATTAATTTTATCAAATAATACATAAACTTCAACAAATCAGATTAATTTTCAATCAAAAAGCTGAATCTTCAATTACAATTACAAATCTTCAACAAGAAACGTGGGTTTCTAGCAAATAAGTTCAACTTTTAACCAAGAATATGAATTTCCAGCCAAAAAGATAAATGTTTCACTAAAAATAATATAAATGATATTTCACCAATAAAATATTTTTAATTTAAATAAAAGAAATACAATTTTATGAGAAAGGACGAATCTTGAGTTAAAAAATTTATTTCTCGATGAAAAAAATCTTCCAAAAATTAGATTATTTGTCAATCAAAGAGATAAACTTTAAACTAAAATCATAAATCTTTAACAAGAAACATGGATTTTCAGCAAAGAAGTTTGATTTTCAAAGAAGGAGTTTAATTTTCAATCTAAAAAGATGAATTAAAAAAAACCGTTAAATTTCACACGAAATAGTTGGATTTTAATGCAAAAAAGACCATTTCAAACAACTGTGTTGAATTTTCAAGAAAATAATTGTATTTTGAACCAATAAATAAAATTTGTCTAAAAAATAATGAGTTCCTAACCACAAATTAAATAGTATACTTTCCAGCTTAAAAATTAAAATTTCCTATAGTTAAAAATATGATATTGTAATAGTACCGATTTCGAATTTTTTTCGTTCGTTTAATTCAAAGTTCAGGATCAATGTGTAATTTATTGTGTAAACAATTTTAATTTTTTCACTTTAGAGCAGTGACTTGTAAAACGTTAAGATGGTGGAGTTGAAGTATAGTATGCTCTTTGAAAGTTTAACAATATGATATTGTTATTGTTTAAATAAAGTTAAAAGTGTTACAAAATCACATTCTTAGATTTAGCTTGACTAATTTTTGCGTATCATATTTATGGATACTTCTTTTAATTAATATACATAACCCTAAGTAAATTAATGTTTTCTTAGGGAAAAGGAAAAAAGTAAAAATGGAAAAATGGTGAAGGGTACAAGGAGAAGAGAAAAGAGAAAGGAGAAGGAAAAGAAGAAATTTGACAGAAAAAATATGGAAGGGTTAATACAAAAAGGAGGAAAGGGTTAAGAGAGAAAGGAGAAAGAGAGAAAGTGAAAATGGAAAAAGGAAAAGCTGAAATGGAAAAGAAAAAAGGGCAAAGAGAAAAGGAGAAAAGGAAAAAGAAGAAAGGGGAAGGTGAATAGGCAAAAGGAGAAAAGAAGAAATGCATAAGGAAAAAGCGAAAGGCGAAGAAGAAAAAGAGGATAAAGAAGAAAAGTGGGAGAAGGAGAGGGAAGAGGAGAAAAAGAGAAATTTCGACACATACACACACAGCTTCCTCTACAAATAAACAGTAATATTTATCTTTAAACGTCTAAAAATTATAAATATCTTGTAAACTGACTCGATTTAATGATATTCAAAAGTGCTTTATTCAAACTTTAAAGCACTTGTTTAATTTGATTTTTTTTCGAACTTGAAATATTATTTCGAATATAATAATAATTCCTAATACAATTTTTTCGAATGTTGCGGTCAGAACCTAAAATTAGTTTTACTCTAAAGCTTTTGACAACTTTTGACTCTGAATACATATTTAATCTAAAACAGGAATCGTCCCTAATTGTCTAAAAAAAAGTTGCAATTCTTATTATTTACAAAAATGAAATCTTACCATTTTTCCGGGTAAAATTTCCACTTTAATATTCTTAAAGTATTAATAACTAACTGCAATGTTTATTTAAGCTGCTCGTGTTTCTCGCTTCACATTGAATTAATTATTACCTAACTCTAATTAAAAAATGGTTTAAAAGTGGCAAATTTTAGAAAAAACTGCACATTTCTAGCACTATTGTATAAGAATATTATTGTACATAATAATTAATTATTTAAACATTAATTTTTGTCACGTTTAATTGATTATTCCTTTCATTTGACTAAAGAGTTAAAATTAATTCAAAAATTTTTCTAAAAAACCACGACTTCTTAACTCTATTCTAAGAGGAAATTACTAAAAACAGTAATGAATTGTTTAAATAAGCTATCGCGTTAATATTTTTGAAAAATGATTTATTTGTCTTCCATAGCTAACTGGGAAGTGAAATGTTGAGTCTCACCCCGATTTATCTAATATTAAAGATTTTAAAAAATTACGAAAACGTCTTTTTTTCTTATTGGTAATATGTGCTAAGCTTCATGGGGCTTGCAAAACCTCTAAATACCTTTTCCCTTTTTCATTTTTCTTTTGCCCCTTTCTACTTTCCCTCTTTCCCCTATTGCTTCCCCTATATCCCCTTTTCCCTTCCCCATTTCCCTTTCTAATTCCTCTTTTTCCATTTTCCTTCCCCATTCCTATTTCCGCCCTTGCCCTATCCTCATTTTATTTTTTCGTTTTCCCTTTTCCCCTATCCCCTTTTCACTTATTCTTTTCTCCCCTTTCTCCGTCCGCTTTAACCTTTCCCATTTATTTTTCACTTCTTTTTCCCCTTACCTTCTTTTCCTCTTTCCCATTTCCTCTTACCAATTACCCCTGCCACCTTTTGCTTTTTCCTTTCCTCTCTTTCCTTTTTCCTATTTACACTTTTCCGTTTTCCCTCACCCTTTTTACTCCCTTCAACCCTTTTCTTTTATCACTTATCTTATTCTCCGCTTTCTTCTTCCGCTTTCTTCTTCCGCTTTAACCTTTCCCATTTCTCCTTTACCTCTTTTTTCCTCTTTCCCTATTTTCTTCTGCCCTATTTCTCCTTCCCCTTTTTTTTATTTCCCTGTTTCCTTTGCTCTTCGCTTTTTTTCCTTTTTTTATTTTCTCTTTCTTATTCTCTTTTTTCTTTTTCCCGTTCTCTTGCCCTTTCTCTCTTCCCTTTTTCCTTTTACTTCTTTCTCTCTCTTTTTCTTTTCCCATTTCGCTTTTCTAGTTTCCCCTTTCCATATTTCCTTTGCCCTCTGCCTTACCTCTTTTCTTTTTTTTCTTTCCCATTTTTTTTACTTATCCCCTTTTCTCTTACCCTTTCTTATTTGTCCTTGTCCCTTTTATTGTTTTCCCCTCTCCTCTTCCACTTTAACCTATCCTATTTTCACACCATTTTTGTGTAAAGCTATTGAGGGTCACAGGTTTCTCAAATTTTGTCAGTTTCTTATCAATCTTACAATACAGTACCCAAGCTTAACATACTTGAAAATATTTTGAACGGCAAGACACACATCGAGAATTATTGATTAAAAAATTCCAGTCAAAATTAATAACAGTGAAAAAACTATTTGTTGAAATTTTTGATCAATTAATTCACAATAGTGTATTCAAAAAAGATCTATGAATTTGTTACAAATCACTTTTTGATAGGATGCGTTGTTTTTCTTCTGATCGTAAAAAAATAACACTAACAATAACAAAATTAAATTCGTGGCAAAACGATGCAAGTTACAAAAAAAATAAATCCACAAGAATTTTGCGTTCAAGAAATATCTAAAAATTGGTTAGTTATCACTTTTTGATAGGACGCACAATTTTTAGGGTCTGCGAATTGAACTATTTTTTTTCTTTACGAAAACAAAACAACAAAAATACGTATGTTTCTAATATCAATGCATATCATAAATTTTAATAATGTAAATTTACTAAAATGATACATTTTCCAGTTAAGCTGAAAATATAATTAAATTTAAAATAAAAAAAAAAACAAATATTAAAGTAATCATGATAAATAAAATTTGTACTTCATTGTGCAATATCTGACTAGGCAATCTCAGTCCAAGTTCCTAATTTAGACATAATCGAGTTCGAAGCACGAGGTACGTGATGAGAATGTGCTCGTAAAGGCTGATTAAGCTTTAACAAAAGATAATTCACAATCACCAAATTACAATTTTTCGATGCTTTGACCTTTATTTTGTTAAGATCTGAGCAAAAATGTAGGGGACATACGAAGACCGAACGCGTAGCGCGAGGTAAATACATCATCGAGCGCGAGGCGCGAGAATCAAAAGTTGCGCGCGGCATGCAAGTCGGTTTTTGTGTACCGGTGATTCTCCACTTGAAGGTCGTTTATATGTATAATATAAGGCCAAGTCAACAAGTTCTTAGAGCACTTAAAAATGGTCATATAATAAAAAATTAGCCTGATAAGAAGTTGTGAAGTTTTTGTTAAAAAAAATATAACAAGATGTGTATGTGGAAAATACTTTTTTGTAATTTGAAAATACGTGTTTCATTAACTAAACGCAAGCTAAAAATTTATATTTCTGTTGTTATCAAAAAGATTGTAGCTTGATCAAAAATGACCTTTTGCGAAATATCATTTTATATTATTTTTGTAACGCATGCATGGAATGTTCTCTTTTTGAGACAAGAATTGCATGCGGGAAGTGACCAATTTCAAAACCGTGGTAAAAAGCCGTTAAAAAAGACTTTTTTAACTGCTGCACTTGCGCCCTTTGAGCAAAATTACTTATTTTAGCTACTGCGCGTGCGCTGTTCAAGTCAGAATTACTTTTCATGACTGCCGGAAACATAACTACACTTCCTGATGATCTGGCACTTGAGAGACTGATTGTGAGTAGCGAATAGTGACTAAACAAACTGGAAGTAAAAATTTACCATTATTCACTGATGAATTACTAATAATTAACAATAAATTACAGATAAATAACCAATAAATTACCAATAAATTACTTAAAATTCCAGAAATTTTTGAAAATTTTCGTATATCTGAAATTTATCCTTAGTCAGTATCCAGACAATAAAGACAAGACATGAGCAGGATGTTGTAAATGTCTAGCTAATGAAGGCAAGACATAAGCAGAACATAGTCAACTTCAAGCAATAAAGGCAAGACATTAGCAGAATGTTTTCAATATCCAGCGAATAGAGGCCAGATATGAGCAAGACTTAATCAATGACCAGACAATGAAGGCAAGACATGAGTAGGATATTCCTAATATCCAGCCAATGAAATCAAGTCCTAAAAAGATCAGCAAGGCTTAGTTAATGTCCAGCCAATGGAGGCAAGACATGAGCAGGATATTGTCAATATCTAGCCAATAAAGGCCAGACTAGTAAGACTTAGTCAAAATCCAGCCAATGAAAGCAACACATGAGCAGGACTCAGTCATTGTCCAGCCAATGAAGGACAGACGTGAGCAAGACTTAGTAAATATTCAGCCAATTAATGCAAGACATAAGCAGCATGTTGTCAATATCCACCCAATAAAGGCAAGACATGAACAGGGTATTGTTTATGTCTATCTAACGAAATCGAGTCATAAGCAAGATTTAGTCAATATCTAGCTCATAAGGACGAGTCATGAGCAAAACTTAGTCAATATTTAGTAAATAAGGGCAAGACATGAGCAGGATGTTGTAAATAGCTAGCCAATGAGGGACACACATATGCAGGACTTAGTGAATATCCAGTTGAGAAGGGCGAGACATAAGCAGAAAGCTGCTAATATTTTTTCAATGAAAAACATAAATGAGCAGAGTGCTGTTGATATCTAGCTAAATAAGGCAAGACACGTGCATGACTTAGACAGTATCTAGCCAATGAAGGCAAGACATCAGTAGGATGTTGTCAATATCTAGCCAAAGAATGCAAGATATGAGCATGTGTCAGTCAATATATAGTCAAAGAAGGCAAAAAATAAGCAGGATGTTTTTAATATCTAGCCAATGAAGGCCTGACATAAGCAGGACTTAGTCAATATCCAGGCAATGGTGGCAAGACATAAGCAGTATGTTGCCCATATCTAGTCAACGAAAGCCCGACATAAGTAAACTGCTGCCGATATCTAGCTAATGGAGGCCTGACATAAGCAGGACTTAGTCAATATCCAGGCAATGGTGGCAAGACATAAGCAGGATGTTGCCAATATCTAGTCAATGTAGGCCGGACATGAGCAAGATGCTGTTAATATCTAGCTATTAAAGGCAAGATATGAGCAAGACTTATTCAATATCCAGCTAATAAGGGCAAGACATGAGCAGGATGTTCATAATATCTAGCAAATGAAGGTAAGTCATGAGCAAGACCCAGTCAATATCTAGCGAAACGACTCAAGACGTGAGCAGAATGTTGACAGTACCAAGACAGTAAAGGCAAGAAATAAGCAACACTTAGTCAATATCAAGCCAATAAGGGCAAGACATGAGCAGGACTTTGTTAATATCCAGCTCATAAAGGAAGAACATGAGCAGAATGTTGTCAATATCTAGCTAATAAAGGCAATATTCAGACAATAAAGGAAATATGAAGACAATATCCAGCCAATAGAGGCCAGACATGAGCAGAATGTTGTTAATATCTAGCCCTGTAAAAGTGGCTACAAAATTAAAACTTCTTTATACAAATAATGCGGACATGATCTTACATTTTCCGGGATGTAGATTTTGCATAAAATAAAAACATTTGCTTTGCATTCGACTGAAAATCTTTGTGTATTATCAGCGGCATTGCAGATAAAGCAACTGCTACGGCTAATCTGCGTTAAGGCATTTAGTCTTGAGCTATCGAGATCTTCTTTCGTGGCAGCGATAAGAGGAGTAACTTCGAAGCTTTGCGACAGTCATTTTGTGTTAACAAAGGCCAGCACTTAGTCAAACCTGTATTAATAGCTGCACCGGATGGTTATATTCTTAACATTCAGGAACCATACTTTTCTAACAGTCGTAATAATAATGCTGCTATATTACAACATGAATTTGTCAGAGACGCTGACAGAGTGAACAGATGGTTCCAAGAATACAATGCTACTCATGTCTTTCTTTAATGGCTAAATATTGAATAAGTCATGCCTATGTCTTGCCTTCATTGTCTATGTATTGATTTTCTGTCCATACTACGTCTTTATTGGCTGAATATCAGCAAAAATTGACAAGTTTACCTTGAATTACCTTAAAAAATGACCTACATCTCAAGGTCATGACCTTATTTGCATTTTCTCGTCACAGTGCAATAACTTTTATAGGGATCATTCCGTTCTCTGACCTGCAGCTTTCAAGATAGGCCTAAGTTTATTACAATGGTTTGATGTTTAGGCCTCTGTAAATCGAAACTGTATATTTTTGATAATTTGGCCTATCAACGCTTTTGATTGAGACGATGAGATTTAACATTTTACAAATTTTAATCAAAATCCACTAAAAGCCATTTTATGTACATTTTGTGCGGGTCCTTTCCGAAAAATGTTAAAAATGTATCAATTTTTTATAAATTTTCTACAATTTTTTAAATTTTGCAATTTTTAATAAATTTTCGGAAATTTTTGTATTTCTTTCAAAAGCTTTGTACACCATACATTTCTGGAATTTTTCTGTAATTTACAAATTGAATTAAAATTTCCAGAAATTTCATGTATTTTTTGGTAATTTTAACATAAATTTACTAAAATTACCATAAATTTCCGAAAAATTTATTCTCATTGTTCCTTAAATCGAAAATTTTCTGCATTCGTCACAAAAAAGATTGTGTGCAACAGGTGCTAAAGGTATACAGTTGCAGTTCTACTAATTCAATCAGAGAAAAATAAGGCACTAAGAATCAGTAGTATGTGATCCTAATTCAGTTATGAAAAATATTGACCGATCTTTATATTGAATAAAATAGAAGAATCTAATTGAAAAAAGTCGATTTTGTAAAATTAAATTTTTTTTTTTGAAATAATGAGAAGACATCTAACATTATTGTGCAACTCGCACATAGACGACTTATATCATTTCCACAATAGACACACCGTCTTTACGAGAAAAGCATTTTTCCCTTTATGTATTTTACCTTAGTCTCTGCCAAGGCTTCAATTTTTGTAAATTTGGAATATCGTCAAATTAAAATTAATTTATTCTTCAAGGTTTAATTAAAAAATTATAAAATTAAGTCGTTTAAAATTTAAAAAATTCCTCTTATATCAATTATGAATAAAAGTTCTTTAAACATGAACTATATTGAATTGAAAATTCAAAATATAATTTTTATTTTCAAATAGTGAATAAAAACATTTGCCTGAAACATAAAATTTTTGAATACGAGTAAATAAAATTTTATACAAAAAAGTTAGCTAATTCAGAAAAACTGAACAGAGAATTTCGTGAGAATATTTTTATGGGTTTTCAAATTCAGTTTTAGATAAAGATTAAAAATCAAATGTTCAGTTTTTTTTTACAAAAAAAACTCGCTCTTGACAAGTGGGGATGCTGAATGAGAATAACAAATTTTTGATACAAAAAATTAGTCTGTTTAAAAAAAATCAAAACAGCTAATATAACAGAGCGAGGTTTGACTTTATACAAAAAAATTACAATTTCCAAAATATGTATACACAAACCTATTATCGTTTAAATTATACTGATTTAAACTAGTTTCTGGGAAAAAATTTTTACAATGATTATCCTGTTAGTTTGAAATATATTAATTTAAAATTGCTTAAATGCGATATACCTAAAATTTTTTAAAAAATCGTTTAAAAAAAGTCAAAAGCATGGGTACTTTTTTTATATGAGCACATTTTTTTATTGAACGGAAAAACCGGAAAATTACAGTGAATTTATTTCTTTCACATGAATTTCACTAATTTTTTAAAAGACCGATTATGTTGAGCTTTAACTTATGGAAATGTTTTTTTTACCTGTGGTAATATTCTTTGCTGCTAGTCATACTTAAGTGCGTTATGAATATCTGTTTCTGTAGTTTGAAAAAAACTTCATTTTAACTTCAAAGAAACTTTTAACATAGTTTAAAATTTCGCACTACTTTTTCTCCTTGTTTAGTTAGAATAAACAGCTTTTTACACTAATTAGTTAAAATTTTCAAGAAATTTTCTGTTTGATATTATTTATTTTAACTTTTATTTTTATATCAATAATTCTGATGTGTAGAAATTATTTTGTTTGGATAAATATATTTATTTTTATTATGGTTTGTATTGTTGTTGAAAATATTTTCAAGAATGTTGAACTTTGGTACAGTATGCGTGCGAATAAGAGAAAACTGAACTGTTTTTATTCAGTCATCATTCTCATGGGTTTTAAATCCATTTTTTTAAACGAAAGGACAAATAAAAAGCGAACTCTTTTTGATGCCTTAAAACGAATATTTTCGACTTGAAGACAAAAATTTATGTCTTGAGACAAGATTAGTTGATTTCGAATGTACCTAAGAGATTAATAACTCAAAGTCAAGCCAAAAAGTTCCGATAATAAGTGTTTAGGTTTAATCAAAATTAAACTTTACAAATTTAATTTTTGCGTCAAATTGATGTCTATAAAAGTATTGAACATTTTTTTTAGATACGCATTCTCAAAACCATTAAAAATAAAACGAAATTCTTATATTGCGTCATCATGCAAATAAAAAATCCAATTAATTATATTTATTATAAACATTACTTCCCATTAAAGGTATTGGAAGTTTCTTCCTGAGGTGTAAGGTAACGTAAGTACCATGTATTGGGCGATACATGTAATGCAATATTGCAGAAAATAGTTTTTAAAAATCGAAATTCGCAGGCACGAAGAATCGAACTTTTTCGTCTATTCGCCAAGCTCTAAATCGAGTGCGTTACCACTAGACTGCACGATTCTCATAATATACAAGATGTCCTAGAATCAAATGTCCGGAATTATATAAATGTATAAAAAATATATTTCAAAAAAATTTTTTTCCAAAAATCTATTCAAGTTTTCGTTTTTGAGTTGTAAAATATTTAAACTAAATATTATATGAATCTCCTTCAGAGAAAAGGTCGAAGGTTTATCAATGATTTTAATGATCTTAAGGTATTTGAAAAAATTTGCATGTAGTTGTAAAGAATTTCTTTAGATTTTAAAAGATACGAAACAACTTTACAGAAAATATAAATTTTTAGAATATCTCACGTAATTACAAAAGATTTTATAAGATTTCTGAGGATTTCAATGATTTTATGGGATTTTGAAAGCTCTCAAAGTATTTCAGTACATTTTCCACGATTCCCGGAAATTTCATAAAAATTCACGGGATTTTTACAGAATATTACAGGATCTTATAATATTTTAATAGATTTGAAAAAAATTAATCACAAGGAGAGAGGGATTGCGAAGGGTTTCAATGATTTGAAGAGATTTTAAAATATTTTTTTAAATTCATCCATTTTACATATAAAGTTTTTATTTTTTTCAAATTGCAAGCCTTAATAGTTGGTCCTTTTTAATCCAAAAAGGTTTAAAATCGTATAATATCAACTTCGATTATTTGAAAATGAACAGTTTCATGTTAAAATTATATAGTCCTCAATTTAGGGCCTTAATTTTTGAATGATTTTATTTTTGAAATTCTGAAATTGAATGTTCTTAAAGCTTAAAATTGATTTAAGTTATAAACATCTCTTATTTGCGAGAAAACTACCTTACTCTTATCGATAAAAAAGTGGAAAGTTATAGAAAAAATAAAAATTTTATTACTAGATTGTTTAAACATTTATTCATTAAAAAGTAAATTCATTATTGGTTTGCTTAAAGAAAAAAGCTAACCCTCTACTTTAAATTTCCTAAAGTGGACCTTTTCTACTGTTACGTTTTCGACAGCTATTTTTCCAGATCGACTTCGTTGAGTAATTGTTTATATCATTGCAAGCTGTTTTACAAAAAATCATCACTCTTATTAACTGCGTTATCAATTTCAGGAAACAGTAACTTTTCGCGACTTATAGGGATGACAAATTGTTTGAACAAATTAAAATTGTTGAATTGCTAAATATTCTAAACAAAAAATATGACAACATTCGCTAATTGTCTCATTACTTCTAGAAAACGCATCAGGACACATATTTAGGCATCTCAAATAAAATTATTTAACGTGATCCGATTTGATATTACTAGAGTTCGATATTATTTGTTTATTTTGTGAAAATATTTTATAAGCAAATGCATAGTTTGTTCATTCATAGACAGAAAGAAATCGTTTTCCTCGCTAACTTTAAATTACATAAATATCGATGTTTGATGTCAAAGAAGTGTTAATCGGTAATATTTGTTTATTTTATAAACAAATTTCATTTAAAAAACCATAGTTTGACTATTTGAAGATAGTGAGTAACCGCTTTTTATCTGGTCGTCTTTAAATTATATAAGTGGTAATTTTTAGTTATGAAGACTTGTCAGAAAATATTATTTGTTTCTTATGTAAACAAATATTATAAACAAATGCATAGTTTGGTCATTTATGTGCAGAAAGGAAATGTTTCTTATTCTTAACGCCTTCAAATTTTAAGGGTAGTGGTGTTCAGTTATGAATAATTGTCATTTGATATTATTTGTTCATTTTATGAACAAATTTCACAAACAAATTTTATAAACAATTTTAGTTATTTACACGATTGAAACCCGAAAAAACTTTTTTATAAAAATGAATAATCGTAAAAGCATAAAATCTATTATCAAAGAACTCTACGGAGAGAGTTTTCTTACTAAAACTAAAACCTTTAGTCAGCTCAAATCTTCTCAAGGTAAGCTACTAACATTTTTAACTTTTTTGAAATGATGCAGGGACACCAACATCGTCCCAAAATTCTTACGATTAAAAAACCATTTGGGAACATCTAAATCGAAATCAATTCTACATAAGACAAGTTTGTTTCTCTTAAAAAAAAGAATGCAACATACTAAATTTGTCTTA
>JAUELO010152611.1:0-16916 GCA_032357855.1 Amphibolips quercusostensackenii | reverse complement strand
AAGTATCATACCACGTAGCATCAAGTAATATTTAAAACGACTGGATAGATTTTTTTACTAACAAATGTGATTTCTGTCAAAGAAATCACTGTCACTTTCACCGTTAAAAATTGCAGAATATCAAATATTGCAAGAAATATTGTAAACCTTTAAAATTTAATTATTCTAAGCACTTTTAGAATTATATACTTTCTAATTGGAAACTTTCAAAAATTACAAAACGCTCGAATCTAAAAATAAGGGAAATTCCCCGGTATAATATTTATCTCCCGGTTTTCTCCTGGTGCAAGTTTCTCCCGATTCTCCCCATTCTCCCGGGTGGGTGGCCACCCTGCCTTGGATGCATAATGGTGGTTAGAAACCTCGCTCTAACCTCTAAAACCTAACCTTCTAAAAGGGGGTTTACAGGGGAAGGAAAGGAGGGCTGATCAGAAGGGGTCTGATTAAATTGATAAACAATATACAATAAAAGTAAAAACATAAACAAATAACATTTTTTAAATTTCACAATATAAACAGCCATTATTTTACGACAAAAAATCACGATTTAGGCGCAAGTATTCGAACGTAACTGCTTCCGCGTCGAAATTCGGTCTTCGTCATTCGCACGGACTCGCAACAGCCTTTTCTCACTCATGCCCGCTGTCACACGGACTCAACCTTCCCGGACAATCCGGTGGCTCCACGTCCCTGTGTGCAAGCCCAAAATACGGAGAATCTTCGCTTGTTTTTTCCGTGAAATTTGAAAAGCTTGTAGTGTTGGTGATGCACGTTTTTTGTTTTTCATCATTCGGAGAATCTCAACTATTAGATGTTTATGTTTTGTTTTACTTATGTACAGCTTAGCTTAAAAATAGAACAATTCTATTGTATATAATATAAAATGAATAAATTATTTCACATTATGCAATATTATTTATTCATTCATGATACTTTGGTATCACCTGATTACGTGATTAGTTTTTATTTTTGGCGCCAGTGAACAGTATTAAGAATCGGATTTGAGACTCTCGCTACAGTCCACATGCGAGTCGCCTAGCCGCTAGCGACTTGAGTCAATAATAATTTCTTAAATATCAATTCGATTGTGCTAAAATTTTGCAGAAAATTTCTTTGTACTGCTTTTAACAATTTTCTCGCTGGAAGTTTTTTGTTGCTCAAAATTCGCTCGATAAACGAAACGCTAGACGTCAGAGAAGTCCGATGCCCGCCGAGCATCAGAAAAATTTTATTAACAATTTGTTAAAAATAAATTTTTCAATTTCTTTCGCTTTATCAGTCGGAGGACATTCCGAACAACATTCTATACAAATTTTACTGAAAAATTTTAAAAACTGACAGACTGAGGGCGAGTTGAAGTGATAACCGAATTAAAATCGATTATTCTAAAAAGGTCATTTTTCGGCTTTAAGTAGAAATCTAAAAAAGTTACAACTTTTTGCCTGGAAGAAAAATGATGAGCAATGAAATTCTACAGCTAGATATGTTCTTTAAAAATTCAAATTCAGAAATGTTTTAGAAAGCCTCCAGGTGTCTTCCCACTCCCGGCAAAATAATTTTATGTGTCCTGATTTGATCCGGCATCTCAATTAGGAACGAAAAAAAAACGTATTTTCAAAGAAATGGCTACATGTTTACCAAAATAGTTCAATTTTCAATCGGAAATTTAATTTTTAAGCATGAAGTATTATTTTTTACGAAAAAAACAACATATTCCAAACCAAATACATTAAATTTCAAACTAATAGTTGAATTTTCAACTAAAAAATATTAAATTAAAATCAAAAATGAGAAAATTAAATTTTTTCTAAATAACTAAGAACGAAAAAACGATTTTTCAAGAAAATCGTTAAATTTTTCACAGAAATAGTTCAACTTTCAACCGAAAACATAAATGTTCAAGCAAAGAGAATTATTTTCTACCAAAAAAGAAATTTTTTCATAAAATACATGTATTTTCCACTAAATAGGTGAATTTTAACTAAAAATATCAATTTCCAATCAAATATGAAATAACAAAGTTTTCATTTTTTTCAATTATTTAAATTTTTAACCGAGTTGTTAAATTTTTCAACAAAATAGTTCCATTTTCAATAAAAAATATAAATTATTAACCATCAAGAATTATTTTCTGCAGAAAAGCAACTTTTTAACAAAATACATTGCATTTCAATAAAACGGTTAAGCTTTCGACTTAAAAAGAACAATTTGCAATAAAAAATTGAATATTTAAATTTTCATTTTCAAAAATGCATTAGGAAGGAAATAAACTAATTTTCAAGAAAATGGTTGTCGGTTGAAAATTGAACTATTTTGGTGAAAAATGTTAATGTTTGGTTGAAAATTCGCTTCAAAATAATATGTTTGAATGAAAATTTTATCATTTCATTTCACTTCGTACTGATTTCGTACTGACTTCGCACACGACGCTACATTCATCTTTGCTGACTCACTACGTTTCATGACGAATCTGGTCTTATTCTTAAGACTTCAAATAGTTTTTTTTTGTTCTAAAGTATTTTTTTAAAGAGAAATTGTAATTATTCCATTTTTGATTGTGAATTGTTTTGATTAGAAAATTCACACATTTGATTGAAAACTTATGTATTTTGTTGAAAATTGTTTGTTGTTTTTGGTAAAAAATAATTCTTCTTGCATAAAAATTTATATTTTTGTCTGAAAATTGAACTATTTAAATTAAAAATGTAACCCTCTGGTTATAAATTCATTTTAAAATAATTTGCTTTAATAAAAATGTGATTATTTAAAAAAAAAAGAGTTTTCAATAAAATACATTACATTTCAACCAAATAGTTGAATTTTTAAGTGAAAAAAATTTACATTACAAAATGGAATTAAATTTTCATTAAAAAACATTAATTAAGAACGAAAAAACAAATTTTTAAGGAAATGGTTAAATTTTTTACCAATACCCAAGAGCGAATTGCCGAAGCTGAACAAGCGGCCCAGGCTTGGTCCAATTTCGGCAGCCAAAGATCGGTTAACGTTGTTGGACCAATATCGGCATTTTAATTGGCCCAGTGGTGTGCCAGTACTGGCTGCCTATTAACTATTTAAATTTGATGATCTACCGCCGATTTTTAGCCCAATAACGGCACATTATTGAGCTAAGTCTCACTTTCACTACGGCGAATCATGTTTTACGAGGATCAGCCAGTCTGGCCCAGTGACGGCACATTACAGGACCAACTGTCACTTTTATTATTACAAAGCATGTTTTATGAGGAACAATCAGAGTTCGGCTCAGACGCAGCGCATTACTGTTCCAAACTTCGTCCTTACACTGGCAAAAAACGTTATACAGAGGATTAAGAGAATTCGTTATTAAAAAAATTGTCGCAGTATGCGATAAAATTTCTAAGTCCCGTCGAACAAATGTTAAATCCTCATTAAAAAGGACATTTCCTGTCATTATCAAAAATTGTAAAATGGTCTAAAACTCGAAAAAAAAAAATATTACACAAAGAAAAATTGTGATTGATATCAATTATTTATTTAAAAATTATTTTATTTATATTTCCCTTAACAGTTCATTTATTTTGCATCTATATGATGTCGTATAATAATAAAAAATATAAGACAACAGAGTTGAAAAATGATTGTTTTAGCTTTTTTGAGCTGTGGCTTATGAGGATGGTTTTTTCATTCACTTTCAATTCTGTAAGTATAGAGTAATGGTTAAGGCTACTGACTGCTGGCGAAAAATTTAGGTAACCCCGTATCGTTAGAAATTTTATTTGTGATAATAATGCTTAAAAATGTAATATATGTATTTATTCTAAACAGGATCATTAATATGTATAGACGAAACACTCGCAATCAATTATTATTTATTTTTTAAGCATCTTTTTTGTTATATCTTTAGAGTATAGCAATAGTGGGTGTTAAAATTGAACAAAAAGTTTGAAATTCACACTTTTGTAATTATAAATAATATATGAACTATATGCAGTCATATGATGTCGATTTTCCCAATCCAAAAAATCGTTAATCGATAGGGGTGTGTTTTAGGGGTATGAGCGAGGTTTCTCAACATCCAAAAACTTCGTCTGGTGTTGACTTCTAACGGTTAGAATTAATTTTTTTTGAATATATATTAACTTTATCAACTTTGTAGTCGGTTCTGCTGTCGCATCTACAGAAGTCACTTCAGGGGTAGTTTCTTACCCCAAAAATTAAAATTTTGTCGATTTTTTTGCATAAAATGCATTTCTAGATAGACAAAAACAATTTTCGCAAACAAAAATTAGTTAAAAAAATTTTTTTTCACCGTTCATCTGAACGTTAAGAATTTTTTGGTCATGAATCGTGCACTTCGCATTCCGTATTATATGTTCTTCATATACAAATTACTAAATTTGTATTTGTTTTCAAATTTAATTTTCTACTCAAAGAGAATAATTTCTAATACATTTTTTTAAAATTATTAAGTAAATCTTTTAAATGTTAAAGGAATTTTTAACCTAATAGTTCAATTTTTAATAAAAAATGAATTTTTAATCATAAATATTTTTATATCAAAAAAGGTTAATTTTCAACAAAACAGAGTAATTTTCAAACAAATAATTAAAGTGTAAACTAAAGAAGATAAATTGTCAATCAAACATGGAATGATTAAATTTTTAGTTAAAAAAATTATTATTCATTAAATAAAATTTAAACAAAATAATTATATTTAAAAACAGGATTTTCAACAAAATGAGGAATCATCTACCAAAAAGATTTATTTCCAACAAAGCAGTTTCATTTCCTGTTAAGTGTTTGAAGTTCCAACCAAAAAAGATGAATTCTCAAATCAAATATAATAATTGATATTTTAACCAAAAAATATTTCAATATTTATCTAAAAACAACTGAATTCCACTAAAACAGACGAATTTTCAAGAAGATAGTTCAATCCTGAAACCAAAAAACCACGCGTCCTATCAAAAAGTGATCGCTAACAAATTTGTGGATCTTTTTTAAACGCATTCTTTTCGTTAATTCATTTTTTTTCGTACCTTGCGTCGTTTTTCCAAAAGTTAAATTTTTTCATTGTTGATGTATTTTTTTGCGATTAGAGCAAAAACTACGCATCCTTGAAAAACATAATTAATAACAAATTTTAAAAATTTTTTGGAGCACAAATTTGGTCTTTTTGCTTTTTTTTTATCTTGTGTCGCTTGTTTAAAAATACAATTTTTCTGTTTTCAATGCAATTTATTACAAATAAAACAAAAACTACGCGTCCTATTAAAAAGAATTCCGTAACAAATTTGTAGATCTTTTCTGAATACACATATTTTGTTATTTCATCTTTTGTCGTATCTTGTATAGTTTGACCACAAAGTGAAATTTTTGATTTTCATTATTTTTTGTGTGGTCAAAATATAAATTTTTAATTTTCTGAAAAAATTTAAAAAGTTGTGATAATCTTGTAGGCTGCTTAAAATGCAACGTTTTTCTTTACTTGACATTTTTTCATATTGTGCGTTGTTTGGCCTATAATGTTCATTTTCTTTTGTTTTTTTGTATTTTGAAAATGCTTTAACTCCGGTAATTTTTTTTTACGAGAAAAAGTCATTTTAATAAATTGTTCCCCTTTTTGAGTGATACTTATAACCGTACATAGGATTTTTCAATTTCGAAAAAAATGGTTTAAAAAATTTCAAAATGCTTTAACTTTTTGAATTTCCATCTAAAATGTTTGGCTAACGAACTTGACCTTCAGTTTCTGATACTAGAAGAGTGTACTAAAAGACAATATGATAGATTTATTTTTTCAAAAGTTATCGTGCCCAAAGACAGACAGACATACAGACATACATACAGCCACATTCGTGAAAACCTGTTTTTCGTGTTTAGGGGGTCTCAAAACGTGGACATTTGACAAAAAAAGGGGAAGGGGGAGGGGGTCAAATTTCACCGAAATCTAATACCTTCTCTGATGAGAATGTAGAAAATCAATCATAATGGATGAGAATGTAAAAATAGATACAGCAAAATTTGTTGCTATTTTTAAAAGCTACAAGTATTATTTTAGACTTTTTTCCGTACGTATCATTTGGCTCAAAATTATAATTGTCGATTTAAAAAAAATATATTATTTTCCATAAATCAAACGAAAATATTATTTTCGATGAATAAAACAAAAATGAGAAGTAGTATCAAAAAATAGCTTAGAGAAATATTAAGAGGACTTTTTGAAAACTGCCATTCCTCTCTAATACTTTTTCTTGCATTTCGTCTAATTTGGTTAAAATTTGAATTATAGATTTATTTATAGTATTTTCGCTAAATAAAACCAAAATTACTAATCTTGTTGAAAAATGTTTAAATAAAATTTAGTATAACTTTTTGAGAGCTTAAATTGCCTTTGGAGATTTTTTGCCGTCTTTGCGTTCTTTGGTTCTAAATGTGAATTTTTGAATTTTTCTATAGTATTTTCCATAACTGTTTGTCAAGAAATGCTGGTCAACAAACTCGTTCTTTCTTTTAGGGATTCAAAAATGTGTGCCAAAGCTCAATTTGATTTGAACTTGATTTTCGGTATCAGGGGGTCTCAAAACGTGGAGATCCGTTGAAAAATTGATGTGTGAAATTTCTGACAATTCTAATACTTTCTTAATCATAAATAAAAAAATGTGAAAATTTTCAAAATCTGCTCACTTTTTGAATTTTTATCCAAAATATCTGGTTAACAAACTCATTCTTTCTTTTAGGACCCAGAAAAAGTGTGCCAAACCTTGACTTGATTCGTTCATTTTTCGAGAGTTATCGTGTTTACGGGCGGACGGACAGACAAATGCCATCGCCAAAACTTGATTTTCGGTATTAGGGGGTCTCAAATGTGGAGATCCGTTAAAAAATTGAGGTGTGAAATTTCTGACAATTCTAATACTTTCTGAATCATAAGTGACAAAATGTAAAAATTTTTAAAATGTGCTCACTCTTTGAATTTTTATCCAAAATATCTGGTTAACAAACTCATTCTTTCTTTTGGGACCCAGAAAAAGTGTGCAACCTTGAGTTAATTCGTTCATTTTTTCGAGAGTTATCGTGTTTACAGACGGACGGACGGACAGACAGACGCTATCGCCAAAACTTGATTTTCGGTATCAGGGGGTCTCAAATGTGTAAAATTTCTGACAATTCTAATACTTTCTCAATCATAAATGATGAGAATGTAAAAATAAAATTTTTCGATTTTTTTTTTAATTAAAAAATTTGTTAAAATATTCTTGTAGGGCTACCAAAAAGCAACATTTTTCTCTCTTTGACTTTTTTTCATATTGTGCGTTGTTTGGATCAAAATTTGCTTTTTCTTTTGTTTTTTTGAATTTTGAAAATACTACAACTGCTATAATTTTCTTTCTATCGAAAAAAGTCTTTAGGGTGAATTGTACGTATTTTCAAGTACTATTCATAACCGTACATAGAATTTCTAAATTCCGAAAAAAAGTGTTCTCAAAAATATTTAAAATGTGCTCACTTTTTGAATTTTTATCCAGAATAGCTAGTTAACGAACTCATTCTTTCTTTAAGGAACCAAAAAAGTGTGCCAAAGCTTGATTTGATCCGTTAATTTTTTCGAAAGTTGTCGTGTTTACGGACGGAAGGACAGACAGACGGACAAACAGACAGATTCTATCGCCAAAACTTGATTTTCGGCATCAGGGGGTCTCAAAACATGTGAAAGGTGTGAAATTTCTGACAATTCTAATACTTTCTCAATCATAAATGGTATGTAATGTAAAAAGATGCATTTTCCACCAAAAATGAAACATATAGCAAAAAAAAAGTTAAATAGATATAACGCGAAAACGAATTCAGGTTAGGTTTGGTATATTCGATTTTCTGCCATTATCAAATTGCACCTTTAAATTAAATTCTGCAATTCATTGTGCTCTATTCGGTCGAGTTTATTTTATGAAATAAAGGGGAATTATCAATTTCTCAGGGTAGCAATGAAAATAATTATGAAAAATAAAGTTGCCCAAATATATTCGTGTGGTTTGGGCAAGCAATATTAATAATTCAATTGAATGGAGTGACATTAACCCAACTTTGACTCCAATTCGGCAAAACACACGATGTGACAGACTCAATTCTGCAAGGTGCAGGGTGATGGACGCGGTGGGTAACTGGTAACTTCATTGCCGACAGTTGGCTTTAAATTTTTTTTACTATTTAAAAATTGTTGTAAATTCACATAATAGAGTTAAAATGGTGTTTTTTCTATAACTGTCAACAATTAAACAGTTTTTACTGATACTAGAGCAAGAAAGCGCGCGCTACATAGCCTTTTCAAACTTTTCCAGTTCTCTTCTATGTGTATGCTACTCTTAGATTAACTGATGTTTTTTTTTCATATTTAATTTTTAATATTTTATTATAATATATGATAATATTATTATATTAGAAGTGAAGAAGGAATGCTGACAATAAAAGTGGACAGATTTTCAAATTTCATAACGCTCAAAGGTTCATTAAAATAAAATAAGTGCACAAGTAGCTTTTGGTTGTTGCAGTGAATTTTTAATGTTTTTCAATATTTCTTTAATTTTTATATGGACAACTTGGTGATTTCACAAACACATTATTAAGTTATCATGAAACTGAATAAAAGAAATTTCAATCATATCGAAATAATTTTTTTAGCACTGCCGAGTACACAAATAAACTAAAAAATGAAAAAAATGATATTCGAAATTGTGATAATGTTCATAAAAGTGATATCCCATTCCTTAATTCTCGTTATCGGCAATTATTGCATCAGTATCAATCTGTTGCACTGTTTTATCTTCTTCCACGTAAATTTCTTAACATTTTTAAATAATAATAAAAATTTTACATCAACTGCCGGCAAAGAAGTTACTAGTAACCCACCGGGTCCATCGTCCTGCACCTTGTAGAATTGAGTCCGTCAAATCATGTATATTGCCGAATTGGAGTCAAGATTTGATTATTATCGCTCTATTCAGTTAAATAATTAATATTGCTCGCCCTAACCGCACGAATGTATTTGGGCAACTTCATTTTTTATATTTATACTCATTGCTACCCTAAAAAATTTATAATTTCCCTTCATTTCATAAAATAAACACGACTGAATAGAGCCTAATGCATTGCAGAAATGAATTTAAAGGTCCATTTCGATGATAGCAGAAAAAGGAATACACTAAACCTAACCTGAATTCGTTTTCGCGTTATATCTATCCAACATTTTTTACTGGGCACTTTAATTTCAAACAAAATTATGAAATTTCAACTAAAATTATGAATCTTTAACTAAGATAGTTGAATTTCAAGCCAAAACGATGCATTTTCAATTAAAAAAAGATAAAGTTTCAACTAAAAATTAAATAGCTTAATTTTTCATGAAAAAGTAGCTTTTAACAAAAGAGATAAAATTTTAACTAGAATGATGAAATACTCAATTACATTAGTTAAGAAAACTAGTTCTCTAAAAAGAAATAAATAAAAAGAGAATTTTCAAATAATAAAAAAAAAATCAACAAAATAGGTTAATTTTCAACAAAAAAGATCAATTTTCAATATAAATAATGAATCTTTAACCAAAAAAAGTAATTTTAACAAAATAGATAAGCTTTCAACTAAGCACTTGAATTTGCAAAAATAAATTATTTTACACAACTGATGATTCTTTAACTGGAATAGTTCAATTTTTAACCAAAAAGATCAATTTTCTACTAAAAAAGATTCACTTTCATGCAAAAATTGAATAGATTAATTTTCAATTGTACAAATTAATTTTCAGCCAAATAGTCGAATTTCCAACCAAGAAAGGTACATTTTCAACCAAAAATAGAATAGATCAGGTTTCAAACAAATGATGAATTTTGAACTAAAATGATGAATCTTCAACTGAAATAGTTGAATTTTAAACCAAAAAGATGAATTGTCGATTAAAAAATATATTTTTTTTACAAAAAATTGAATAGTTTAAATTTTATTTAAAAAAAAATTTAATAAAAAAGATGGATTTTAAACTAAAATAATGGAATATTCAACTGGAATAATTAAATTTTATAACTAAAAGATAAATTTTAAACCAAAAATGAAATAGTTAAACTTCCCTTCAAAAGTATTACTTTGCAACCAATGAGATACATTTTCAACAAAATATTCAAATGGATTAGCTAAGTTTTCTTTAGAAACAAATAATTGAAAAAAAAAAACGAAAAAATAGGTAAATTTTCACAAAAGAAAAGAATTTCAAATTAAAAAAAAATGTAGCTTTAACCAAAAAAATGAATTTTTAATAACAGAATATAACTTTCAACCAAGCTGTTGCGTTTTCGTCAAAAAAGACGAAGTTCCAACAATATATTTGAATACTCAACTAAAGTAGACTAATTTTGAACAAAGTATTCAACTGGGTATGATAAATTTTTATTAAAAAAATTAATATTTAACAAAAAAAAAACAATTAAAAAAATAGGTAAATTTTTGACAAAAGAGATGCATTTTCAATGAAAATAATAATTAATCTGCAACCAAAAAAATTAATTTTCAATAAAAGAATTTAACTTTTAACAAAGCAGTTGAATTTTTGCAAAAAATTTTTTGCAAAAAGAATGTATTTTCAACCAAGCACTTGAATCATCAATTAGAGAAAAACAATTTTTAACAAGAAATGGAAGTTACATTATTTGTAAAAAAATATATTTCTAACAAACAAAACTCGAATTTTTAATAACAAAATAGTTAGATTTTGAATGAAAGTGATTAATTTTCAACTAATATAATGAATCTTCAACAAAAAAAATCAATTTTTAACAAACTAGTTCTTCTGTCAACCAATTAATTGAAATTTCAACCAAAAAAGACGAACTTTCGATAAAATAGTGGAATACTAAACCAAAAAAGATTAATTTTTAAAGCAATATTCAACTGGATTAGTTAAATTTTCAGATAAAAAAACTTATCACCCACCAAAAAGAGGAATATTTAACAAAATATTTAAATTTTTAAACGGTATAGTTAAATTTTTAGTTTAGATAATTAATTTAAAAAAAAAGAATTTTCAATTAAGTATAGTTCAATTTTCAATCAAAAACGTTAACTATCAACCAAAAAAGATGAATTTTTAACAAAAATTGTAATATTTGGTATTTCAATCAAAAACTATTTTAATTTTAAATCCAAAACTGTTGAATAATGTAAATCAATAAAAACGAAATCTCAAGACAAGTAGCATTTCTAACTTAAAAAGATTTTTTAAGCACATGATTTTCCAACCGGATACTTGAGTTTTTACCTAAAAAAGATAAATTTCTAAACGAAAATAGAATAGGTTAATTCGCAGTTAAAAAAATTAGTTTCAAGCAAAAAAAAGAATTTTCAACAAGTGTTAAATCTAGAAATAAAAAGCTACTTTTGAAAATTAAAAAATATTATTCAATTTTAAATTACAATTTTTACATAAGTTTAGACACACTCATGAAGAAATTTCTTGAACTTAAAAAAATTCGATGACATTTCAAAGTTTTTTCAGGTATATAAAAATTTCCTGACAATTTCAGGTTTTCCATATTTTCCAGGTGAGTAGACACCCTGAATAACCTAATTTGAGACTGCCTTATTTTTTTTTTTTAATTTGGTCGGCTTTAAGGAATAAGAAATAAAAAAAAATATATAATTTTGTATGCATACATGAGTTCATATTCTCCTCCAATTGTTTTAGTGGATCCATTTCAGATTCTACAAAATTCGTTTAATTTTTCAGAGTTCTCTAGAATTGATTGGAATCGTTTATAATTTGTTTACTTTTACGCATTCTTTAAAATTAAAAAAAAATTTGTTAGATTCTTTAGAAATTTGATTAATTTCGTAGAATACTCCTTCATTATTTTGAATTTACATTACATTTTCTAGAATTTACCTTTGCTGCTTGAAATTCATATAAATTATTTTGAATCCTCTTGAATAATTTATAATTACCTTAGCGAAATCGTTGAAATTCTTATGATTTTGGAAAACTTTCTCTTATTTTACTTTTTACTTTTGGAGGACGTACTTTTTCAACTGCAAGCCAATTTCAAAAACAAAAAGGAATCTATGACCAGAAAAATTGAAACATCATCAATATAAATAAAAGCTAGCGCGAAATTGTGGTTGCGCCAACGTCAGACATGTAAGCGTCAAACCTTAAAATTAAAACACAACGTTTATTTTCTGAAATTATCTCTTTCATCAATTTTAATATTTTGCAGCCCTCCAATTTAAGGAATACTTTATGGACTTTATGTATGGACTTGAAAAATGCAATCCTGACAGCGATATATTTATAATTTCTGAATTATAAGCGGTATTTCCCAACTTCGCATCCGAAATTCACTTTTTCCAGAGGTATGAAATTAATAATTTTTTTGTTGAAATTTTAAGCAGTGTTTGACAGTAACGCGTTAGGGAACTTCAATTAATTATGCAAGGCTTTTCGGGGAAAGGGGGGCTTTGAAAAATCTTAGGAATCCCTATTTAGGGGGAGGGGATAAAAAACTTTTCTCATCTCTTGAAATCTTTGAAATCAATTCAAAATTAATTTAAATGTTTTAAATTCGTAGGAAACTTTAAAGTATAGAGTCGAAAAGTTAAATCATTCCTGAAATCTTCGCAATTCTTTCAAATCCCGTAAATTCTTTTACAAATTAATCAATTTCCTTTCAAATATTTAAAGTACGTAAAAATTCTCGGCAATTTCTCAAATCTTATGGATATTTCTCATTATCTCTTACAATAAAATTTTTTAAACGATGGAGCTTTCAGGAAATCTTTTAAAACTCTTTAAAAAGTTAAAAATGGTGAAAATCCTTGAAAACACTAAAATCCCCTCATGCATATCCTTCAAAATTCGTGAAAATACTGCATTATCATATAAAATGTTTTAAGCTCCAGTGACTTATCTTGAAATCTTTTAGAATCCCTTAAAACCCTTTAAAACTTGTAAAAATCCTTAAACTCGATTAGAATCTTCAAATTCTTTTGTAAACAATATAAAATTCGGAAATATCCCTTAAAATCTTTGAAAATCGGTTAAAACCCTTTCTACTTCGTGAAATATTTTGAAATGTTACGAGTTCCCTTGACATTTTTGTAATCTATTTTAAATCTCCTGATATCTTTGAAAATTCGTGAAAATACTTCGTTTTCACATGAAATCCTTTAAAATTTTATGAAAAAAATCCGTGAAAATCGTTTAAAATATATATTTTTTAAACTGTTATAATCCTTACAATTCCGTGAAATATTATGGGATCTCATAAAATGTTTAACATCAATTTAAAATAATTTAAATATTTAAAATCTAAAGGGATCTTTCCAAACCTTTGGGAATCCCTCACAAAATATTTAAATCCGTTAACATTCCGCGAAATGAGTTATGTTTACTGATAAATTATTAAGTCTGAAATTGCATTAAATGCTTTTAAATCTCTGAAAATCCTTTTAAATATCGTGAAGTCATCAAAACCCTTTTATATCTCTTAAAATATGTTCAAATCCTTTAAAATTCTTCGAAATCATTGCACATTTTTGGAAATCCTCTGCAATCTTTTGAAATGTGATGAAATCCCTTATATCCTGTGAAGTCTTTCAAATCCGATTAAAATCCCCTGTTATCTTTCAAAATTCGTGAAAGTACTTCGGTACCACATGAATTCTTTTCAAATATTTGAACTTCCGTGATATATGTACTTAAAAATATTTCGAAATCTTGAAATCCCTAACAATCTCTTCAACTACCTCAAAATCATTTCTATATCTTGAGTAAAATCACTGAAAGACATTGAGATTTTCTCTAGAATTGTACTAGGTAATTTCTTTACTCTCGAGTCGAAAAATGCGAAACACCTTGTAATCATTTGGAATCGTTTAAAATACTATAAAATCCCCTTTACTCTGTTAAAATACTTTCAAATCACTGGAAATATTTCAATTATTTTAAAATCCCTCAAAATCTTGATTTTAGTGAAAATCATTGATATATTTTTGATATATTGAGTGAAAAATAAAAAGTTTTATATCAGAAGGGGATTCAAGGGATTTCGAAAGTTTTCTAGCGAATCCAAACTATTTAAAAAGATTTCAGTGATTATAGAAGTTGTTTAAAATATTTAAAGGGATTTCAAAAAATCCAAGTTGCTGAGGGTTTTTTGCAGGATTTCAAGTGATTTATAAACATTTAAAAAAATTTTAGATGATTTCTGGAGATCGCAAAATATTTGAATTAATTTTAATAGGACACTCAGGACGCTCTTTCATAATTTCTTATGGGATTTTCTCGACATTTAACATTCTTTAATTAACTGTGACGGATTTAAAAGTGTGCTATGTTTTCTGAAGTATTTGAAATTATTTAAAGTAGTTTTTTGAAGTTTGAAAGATAGGATTTCAGAAGTTTTTAAGGCATTATAAGAAATTTCGAAAGGTTTCAAAGGATTTTAATAGTGATCATGAGAAACTATATTTCTTTTCGAGCTTGAATTAATAATAATAGATTTTCCAATAAAAAGTAATTAACTTTTAATAACGAAAAGTTGTATTTTATTATCGGGTCCTATTAATTCAGTTGGCATTTAAACGAAAAAAATAACAGAGAAAAAAGAGGAATTCTTTTAAAAAGGGGAAAAGAGGAGAACAGGGGAAAGTGTGAAGCCCACAAAAAATAAATTAAATTACAATAAATATATACAATATTTAAACCCTTTTCTTAGCCTTAAATTTAAAACACCTGAATTTGGAATAGGCCAAAGTTTAAAAACTAAAATTTAAAACCAAATAAACGACTTTCTTCATACAATCAAGTATAATTTTTTATGAACAAAAATATTAGGTCAAATAAGTAAAAATCTCAATGTTTATCGCACTTCAAATTTCACAAAAATTGTGACACCTAATGAAAAAAAACTACTGACCCCGTCGCGTTAATACAAGTTTTACTATGAAAAAATCTAGAACAAAAGAGCAACAGGTTTCACATAATTATTTATAATCTCAAGAACGTAACGTCGTGCACTCGTTGGCAAGAACTTGCACGTCCAACGGAAATAATTTCTGCGACATTGTTGCGCTCGAGCACCAGGTCCGAAATGAAAGTATTTGAGATTGACACGAACAGTCGATTAAGAGTGTGTCGTTTAATTAACACGACGTCGTGCACACCGGCATTAAGCCCGCCAATGCCGATTGGCGTTCCATAAAAAACGACCCACGAGGTTAGGCTGACCGGCGTCGACGAGACGACGATAAAAACGATAAAACTTGGAACCGCAGTTACTGAATATAAAAACTAGATAAAAAATCGACTTTGAATCCACTTCCCCTACTTTCGCACACGGAAAAATGCAACGATTTGCAACGGTAAAAACTGTAAAGTTCGATTAAAAATTCAGAACGGGGTTTCGGGACTTATTCGCTAGGAATCCCCGAATGACCGGAAATGTGACGTCCACCGAAGGAAGTTGCGTTGAGATTATTACATACGCGTGTCGCGAACAATGTTTTTAATTTTTGCACTTGTCAGACCACAAAAGATCACAATTCGAGAAAAGTGATTAGCGTGACACAATGGTCGAAATTGACCACAAGTGTCATGATAAACAGTAACAGTCACGACGATACAACCAACGAGAGTGAATGTTCGATGATCGTAATATCAAAGATATTACATGCTAGATACGGCATGAGATTAGTTTCTCCACATGCCGGTAGTTAACGCGGCAGGCAAGTTTGTGTTTTGCATAAACCTGTATATATGGCTTTTAATTCTTCCACATACTTGTAGAGGCGCGACAGGCAGCAATATATTCGGTCGCGCGAAATCGTAGTGCGTTTGAAATTCAAATGTGTAATAATGTAATTTTACTTGACGAATGCAAGAAAAAATAATTTTAATTTAGCACAAAAGGTCTTGAATGAATTAGAAAATTAAATTACTTAATATCTTCACAAAGATATGTGCGCTTACGTATGGTGAGTCCGAGAGTGTAGCACAGAGGTCCTAAAATTTTATTTTGAACTGTCGTAGATTACGTATTTTTCTCTATATGTATTAAAATAACAGTAATTTTTTGGATGTAAAATTATTGGTATTAAATGGTAATAATACTTTTAAATTGAAAAATTTATTTTTTCTTTTAGTTATATTTTTTTTTAAATAAGTAATAATGTGAATCCTAAGGTTCAGTTGATTTTTAATCAAATTTAAAATATATATATATATTTTTTTTTTTATAGGTGACATCTCTTTAGTTGCATTGGAAGAGCTAGCTCTAATTTCCTTCTAGACTTGGAAAATTTTTTTCTGAGATGTTACATTTTTGATATATTTGTGAATTTAGTGATATGTGAGGTTCTTAACAGCTGTAAAGTCAAGCATTTTTCAAAGTCAAAGTAAATTACGGCTTGCTTTTACAGTTTCACTAAGGCCATGTTATAAATAACACTATTTTTTAAAATTGAAATAAGAAGTAACTGAATCTTAAAAAATGTCAATTTTGCTCATATTTACAAAATATAACTTAAACAAAAAATATGGTTTTGCTAAAATTTTTATTTTCTTATAAGCTTTTGATACTAAAAACTGTACATAAAAATTGCCCTACTTTTCGTATAAATATTTCAAATCTTTAATTTTCTATAATTAAACATTTTTGACCTCATTGCGACACCCTAGGTCTAGGGCCATTTTGATACCAAATATCCACAAAAGTATTATATTTTTATACTTGTAATAACACTTAGTATCTTTTAACGTTTAAACATTAGCCATTTCCGATCCTTTACCATTTCGTTTTTTGGCCAATCCCAGGCCCTACCTTTAACAACATTAATTTTGTATTTTTGCAGTTTTAAGGTCTAAACTAATTACATTTTTGCGAAAAGTAATCATA
>JAUELO010152252.1:0-15419 GCA_032357855.1 Amphibolips quercusostensackenii | reverse complement strand
CGTCTTCCGAGAAGATTAGAAAACCAACTGTCACCTTCGAACGCATGACGCACTTTAGAAAACCTCAAATGGCAGAAAATGCTTTAGGTACGAACAAAAAAATACTTGAAAAACCCAAATCAATATTAAAATGTCCCAAAGGGGAAACAACCCAAATCACCGAAACAATTTCAAAACCTGCTGTACCACGGAAGGCTAAGGTTGAATCCAATAGACCTGAACTCAACCCACCGTTTCAAATAACCACTTCCGTGCCTGTGCCGTGGAAGAGATTAAAGGCAACTACCGCTGCGGATGACCCCGAAGTAAGGTACATCCCCCCAGTAGGAGTTAAAATGACAGATCTCAAAAAAAGTGGGATAGCCAAAAGGCTCACTAAGCGAAGAGCAGTAGTAGGTAATCTTAAAACTTCTAGTAATAGTGATAACTCAACATCTTTAGATGATACATCTTCCTCTAATGGATATGAATCCGATCCTCCCAATTTTCGACGCTCTCATAGTGTACTTCCGGGACTGAGAATCACCCGTGCAAAAAAAAAAGAGGATTTACCCTCTAAGGAATTGTTAACCAGTGTCCAGCCTACCACTTCTTGGTTCAGCCCACTAAAAGACCCGTATTTTGATGTGTACATTGACGGAACATGTACGTATAATGGTAGCAACCAATCTAAAGCAGGAATTGGAGTATGGTTTAGGCAAGACCACCTATTAAATGTATCTCGACCGGCGCGTGGGCGACAAAACTAATAACTCAGCAAAATGAAAAGCTGCTGTGGGGTCTACACAAAAGGTATTAGATGCTGGATCTCTAAAATTATGCATACAAACAGGTTAACATTTTTTAATAAGAAGTGCTACGGAATCTTTACAATCGTTACAAAGCGGATAGAGTTAGATAAATAAAAATCTAGCACCAATCAAATGGACGTACTATGAAACAACATTCCAAGACGATACTGGTACCAATCACCAATGGATACAAATACACCTAGGGAAATGTCCACTTTTTTTCTGACGACACGCGACGAAAAAACCCAAAAACTACCTCTAAAGAAAAAGCAATTAAAGCCAAGAAGAATAACACAGGATACCAAAGGAAAAACGAATCCAGTTTGTAGTCAACCAGTCATTACCTTTATTGACCTAAATATTCCTAACATTGACATTTCTACTCTTCCTAAACTCCCTGAAAGCAAAATAAAATAGACAAAAAGAGGCACGACAATTAGCTGGAAAAGCCCGACCGTGCAAACCAATGGACAGAACCATCGACCCACAAGCATAGTAATTACGCACATTTTATATCTGAGGATTGTAAGCCTTTTAATCAAATAGACAATCTCCTAATTGCCTTTAAAGTTCTCGATTTTTAGAATATCTGTGAGTGTAAACTGAGTTTAGGACAAGTACTACCCACGGTAAACAAAATACCTATACCATAGTCGTTAAGCAGAAACATAATGACGTGATCGACTGGGACAAAGTGCACAAGAGGCTACAAAATCTTATCCTACGTTTAAATCAAGATCAACAATCTAGTTGTCGAATAGAAAACTTAGGAGATATATTAGGGCTACTCTTACAGAACAAAATGTTGCAAACGATTATAATCGCGGAGCCACGGATGTTTGATTGTAGTTCCTAAAGACATAACAAAAACTCACAGTCGAATAAGAGAAAGACATACTTGGCCAAGACTTTGTAACAATGTCACATGGTATATCCGTAAGCGTGAAAGTTGTCTAGAGCAGAAACTAGTGCGCGCACGAACGCATGAACCAATGATAATAACTGATACTCCAGCAAAGCCCTTTGATAAGGTCTTGTTAGACACAGTCGGTCAATTATCTACGACCCCAAATGAGAACTGGCATGCATTTAGGATCCAAGAAAACTTTATCAAGTACTGCATTGCGGTTCCTATACCTGATTCAAAAACCACCACAATAACACACGCCGTAGCCACCAATCTCCTCTCTCAGTATGATGCTCCAAGGTACATACTGACAAATAGGTGAAGAAGTTTTGTAAACCACTAATGCGAAGGCTTGAAGCTATCTTCCAAGTCAACCCTTTGATTACTCTGGGCTACCGCTCTTAAACGAATGGCTCTATGAAGCGTAGTCATATTGTACTTACAGATTGCATCAAACATTATGTGGTGAACTACGACGACTGCAAACCATCCCTCCCTTTCGCCGTGCTTGCTTATAACACCTTTGTACACACAAATACAAATTTGACCCTCTATGACTCAATACCTATAATAAGAAGGCTAGACCCTTAGAAGCAAATCTGGGTGATCAGGTGTACGTAATAAAGAATGTCAGGCTCAGCAAATTTAATAGTCGAGCACATGGCCCCTATGCCATAGTATTATTCACCCCTAACAAACAATGTCACCGTAGAGATTCAAGAAGAAGAGCGCTTTTCCAAACATGCAAATAAACTTATGGTAACATACTGTTAATGTCAGGAACCGTTATTTAATTAAGGTATTCAAAACATGAACAAAACTAATATTACTTTGCTTCTAGGCCCTACTTTCTCCAATACAAAACAATAAGTATTTTAAAATTGGGATATTGCTGTGTCTGCTTCCTATATTCCAACAGCTATTGGAAGGAGCAAAATAACGAGAAACACCTTTCCAATCAAGTGCGCTTATATACTATGGGTATTCAGGTAAGACAAAATAAGTAGCTGAAAATTGGAGGATCCTTTCGTTTATGGACATGGAAAAAATACACTAAGTCCCTAAAGACCTATCATGTTCAAATTAGAAACATACCGAAGTACCGTAGGGCTCTGAAGAAATATAACTGTATGAACACTCTCAAAAAATATCTTCCCAACATGAAGCTCAACATTGCAGAATGGTTCCTGAACAGGATTCAATAAGATATAGAAAAGTTCAATCGGGTAGCCGAAGGAAATAATCCTATAACCATGCTACCGGGTATGCGCAGACGGAAAACAACAACAATGCTGGAATTCCTAGTAAGTATAATAGGTCAAGTCGCAGGTCTTTCTGACCTATGATGACAGATATACAGTATGCAAAAACATCCGTATTTAACCTGAATTAGCTGTTACCGGTGGTCTTCGCCCGCGCCAGCATCTTGACGCCGTAAACCTAAAGAATACGTGTGCAAAACGTGAGCCGATTGTTCAAAAACTGCGTTGCTGTCCCCCATCTGCCCCATTAACAAGATTAATCCGTAGAGCCTAACTAGGATCAAGACTTAGAATTCTGACATTAGTTATTCACTTCTATCACACCAATAAAAATACCTAAATAGCACTAGCGCAAAAAAACTAGCTAAGCCAAAGTCAAGAAGTCTACAACCAAAGGACCAGCAAAAAAGAAGATCATCAACTAACTCCGGTAAAAAAAACAAGCATAAGTAACTTTGCTGGAAATCCTAAGCTGGACGTTGAACTGAATGTTAGTATTATTGAAAACGCACTAGCTACAATGACAAGAACAACAACAAGCAGTACGGACAATGTACACGATGTTGTGAGTTACAACCGTAAACTGCTGTTGCCACCACAAACAATTCAAGCTGCGTGAGACTCAAGAAGATAAAAAGACTTCGTTTCCGAAATATATAAGCGCGTATAAAGTTGAAAGGGCATGCTCTCCACGCTCGCTCACTTGAAGCAACTCAAAATAAATACGAAATATCGAAATCTAGAATAAGTCAATTTACCATGCGTGATTCTTGAAACCTTAACGTTGTAAATGTTTCATTATGGGACTCAAATTTTTTGCCCAGACTTTCAAATTATAGAGTTCTAGGATGCAGTCTTAAAGACTGTACAGATAAAGTAATTAATGAGTCCCCAAAATAGTGCAGTAATTAGAAAATTAAACAGGTTCAACTCGTAGTCTATACAGATCAAACAGACTGAAATGTCCAACTGTAACTTTATAAACTATTTTCAATTCTACAATAAGTTCAAAAATAGAGGTAACAATTTAAAAACAGGAATATTAAAAGACAAACGGTTTTCTTTCTCAACTAACAAACGTGTAGCATACAGGAACACACACACGAGTGCATTTAAAAAAAATCACTAAATTTCAGCGTAAACATACTATTAAATAGCGAGAGATGAGCGTGACCAAACAGAAAAGACGCACCAGAAATGCTTCGCGTAAACCGCTATGTTGGTGCGTAGTATATATTTTTACTCTCTCTCCGTCATTCGCTAGTCAATCTCTACTAGACGACCTTTTACTACAATACTACTTTCCTAATCGTCCCTTCTTCTGACTACCCTACGGAGCGAGAAAACAAGCATCTCATATAATAAAAGGTTACATTGATAAGTTAAAAGGTGAGGCCTGGAGTCAGTTCTTAGTAAATAATATGTTAGGCTTAGAAACTAAATTCTAAATTCTGAAATTCTAGAAGGCTGCAAATAGCAAATACAACCTAAAACGTCAGCGGAATGTATTTTGAAGAATTCTCGATACTACTAAGAAAGTCAAAAACTGTCAACCGTCTATTTTATCTTTTCTTTTTTGCAGTTTATTATTGTCTTCCTCTGAAACTATTTTGCTGCTAACTTGCTGCAATATTGTGTCAAGTTATGCTCTACAGTTCTCTTCAATGCATAAATGAACACATTTTACAAGGAAAGCAATTTAGTAATTAATATCCAATAGTCAATTTGCATTTGAGATACACTTTTCAATAATAATCCCTTTATAATTTGTAATAGATGAAAAATTTCGAAAATAAAACAGCAAAAAGAAGGCAGCAACTTCTTACCTTCAACTGCTATTATTTATGTCAAATAAGAAGTGAATCAAAGATAATCAGTATCAGCAAAAAGTACAAAAAAGCTTTCAAATAATGCAAATAATAATGCAACTCCATTCAAAGTGAAGCCCTTTTGAATTTATAACTTTTTACGTTAAGTCATAAAAATGTTTAATTTCAACAAACTCAAGCAAAACGCTTAATAACTAAGACGTCTAGAATACGTATCTTTTAACACCTTCCAACTGAACAATTTTTAATTGAGGTGACATTCCTGACAAAAATTAGGTCCCTGGAAAAAAATGCCTATAGGATTTTACGAATTTAAATTATATTATTTGTTAATATTAATAGTCTTGTGACACAAAAACATTATTTTTTATAATAAAGTTTGAAGCTCACAAAAAACTATTTTTTGGACGATATTTAATGCCATGAAATTTTTTCTTATCGCTTGTTATCTTAATCTTATGCATATAAGTAAATAATATTCAAATATAATTGTTAGTTCAGAATTTTATTATTATTTTTACAATTACAGCTATGGAAAAAATAACTTTTGAATTTAAAAACGACAGACGCTTGCGATTTTTTTTTTATCAACATTGTGAAGGATTGTGGTCTACACCCGTGACACTCTAAAACTCTCAGCGATTGAGTATGTAGTTGATACTGGACATTCCGCGATTTCTTTTCTGGTCAATTGTTCAACCGCGCCACTGTCCATATTTATTTTAGCCCGTCTTGGCCCAAATAAAGTAGGTGTATATATTCCACGAAAGTAGGTTTGTCTGTTCGTGTTTTTTTGCAATATTGCACAGACGTAACCATTGGACGTCGATAACACAATTTGTTCTTTGGTTGGTATGGGCGAAGCAGCATCATTTTTCAATCTAAATTGGATTCGTTTATTATAAGGAAAAACGTATCTTCGAAGTTCAAATACCTGGTTTTCATTTTTAAGGGGTATAAGTCGAATAAATTCAAGTTCTTCAAATCTATATCCAAGTATGAGAGGAAAAGTACGCCTGAGAGGAGGAGACCTGCATCTGTCACGAAGAGGTGGCTCGGCAGGTGGTGGTGACCTGGCACGAAAGAGTAGCTTGGCAGGTGGTGGTGACCTGGTAGAAAAATGAGTCAAGGCAAGAGAAAGAGTCGTGTCTGGAGAATGCTTGCCAGAAGAAGAAGAAGAAGAAGAAGAAGAAGAAGAAGAAGAAGAAGAAGAAGGTCCACAACAAGGAACACCATCGAGATCACCATCAGGCATACACTTGGACTGTGAACATAATTCTGCAACAAGAAATAGAGAATAACATTTTTATTCAAGTTCACAATCGTATGTTGGTATATCAAAAGTTGTGAATTTTGTTGCAATTAAGGATCTGGATACAATAATCGCCTATTAATTTGTCTCGCTGAACGTCTTTGGCCCGTGGAATATCCTCTAACAAATTTGAAATTTGAATTTTTAAAGTTATATATTTCGATAGGAAATATAATTATGCTATTTTTTTCTGGACAAAAAATTGTAGCTTTTGCTATTTTTGAAGCAAACTCGAAACACATGGTTTTAAGAAAAAAAAATTTTTCTCAGGAGGATGAGAATGTAAAAAGTTTACACTTTGTTGCTTAATAACAAATGCATGTTTAACTGATTCGTTCAGAATTGTACTCTTAGCCTCTAAATATTTGCCAATGTAAATTTTAACATACTTGTCCATATTTTGCGAAGTTTTAATCCAATTTTGCTAGTAAAAAAAAACCTTAAGATGTTTTTGGCGACATGCATGATTATTTTTAATTTGGAAATTTTAGGGTTGGTTTACATAGACATATGGAATAGTGCTAGAAGTGAAATTTCGGTGTAGTTGAATGTCATTGTAGAGTTGTACTCATAACGTGGATTTTTGTTATTTGCGTATTCATAATAATACTATAAAGACTTATATTAAATATATATAATATAATAATATATAATATAATATTAAAAGACTTATAATAAAATACGAATACTGTGTGAAGTCTGTATAGATTGTATAGATTAGATCGCGAAAATTCTGGCTTGCGTAAAAGTGAAACAAATTTGCCCTAAATTATAGATATATTGAATTGTCATATTCACCAATAGAATTAAGGATAACGGCCAAGGATAAAACCAGAGTAACGACAATCCTCATCTTTTTTAATTGAAACGAAGACAGATGAATGTATTAATATAGAATTCAAATATCAATGTAACTAATGAATATAAGTGCTTCTTTTGTTTACATTACCTATACTATAGTTGCTGTCTCTCAGATAAATTGCGTCAAGCTTGTTCTTCTGAAATATTTGCATTTGATACAAAATAAGTTTTAGCGAAAAGAATTTGATTACACATTTATTTTAAACTAAATTCACCATTCACGTAATCGTTTACGTTTTAGGAAAAGCTAGTATTTACATGGCAAGTTGATATCACAGTAAATCCAACAAATTTTACAAATAATTAAACGTCTTTTTTGTAACGAATGATCTAACATTTTAGGTCATTTCAAAAGATTTCAAAGAATCGACAATTTCTGGTTTCTGGAAATATCAAATTTCTTAAAATTTCATGGGATTTTATAATATTTGCATCTTTTTTAAAGAATTTGATCATAAGAATTGAGAAATTTTACTGCATTTCAGGGATTTTTAAATATCTGAAGGTTTTTTCAAAATTCAAAAAAATATTTGAAATTGTGGAATATTTAAAATAAGTCTATTAAATTATTAAATTATTTTAAAAATTTAAAAAAATTTTTTAAAACTGTATAGTGCTTAGAATGCTTAGAGCATTTAGGCCTTTCAATTTTATGTGGGCTCATTTTGGTTGATTTTTGTCTTATTTAAATTTTCACCCATAATCTTAGAGAAACTTTAGAGAATTAGAATATTTCAAAGTAAAAAAAAATTAGTTCTAAATTTTTAAACCATATTTTAGAGCATTTAAGCCTTCAAATTTTTGTCTTCATGCAAAGAAAAAATTTTTTTTAAAATTTCACTTTGGAAGAATATTAAAAATGAAAGGAGTCATTTTCTACAATACATTTCATTACCAGCCATACAGTTACATTTTCATTAAAAAAGAAGAAATTTCAAAACAAAAAGACACATTTTCAACTAAAAAAGACGGACTGTCAACGAATACTATAAAAATACATTTTTTATTAAAAAAATTTATTAAAAGAAAAATAATTTTAAATATTTCAACGATTTTCATGCAATAACCTGCGATATCTGATTACCTACTCGTTGATGGACCTATTGTTTCTTCTGGGTCGAGTCCTGTCAGTACAATCTTTTTCAAGCTACACTGATACAGCCTTCCTTAAACAAGCAGCGAACCATGCATGGGTGTGAACCATGGGTGCGAACCATGGGTGCGAACCATAGGTGCGAACCATGGAGCAAGAAGTAGCAGGTGCAGAGCAAAGTAGTATGAAAATTTGATCAATCTAAAATCTAGAATTGAAAATTTTAAGAGGTGTAATCACGCTGTAATTCCTAGAAAACGGTAAAGAGTAACAGAAAACAAGAAACATGAATAAGAACAATAAATAATTCTCCTATAAAAAAATGTGTTAGTCTTTAAAGGGACACATTATTTTAAAGTAAATGCCTTAGTATCAAAAAATAATTCAAAAAAAATGAATAAGTTTTTTTGTGCAAAATTTTTGTCAATTCATTTCTCTTGGTAACTTGTGTCACTTGTTAAAAAAAATCTTTTTTCCATTTTTAATGCTGTTTTTCACTACTATAACAAAAAGTACGCGTCCTGTCATGAAGTGATATATAAAAAATGTTTATCTCTTTTTTAGTGCACAACTTTAGTCTTTTAATTCTTTTTCGTACCTTGTGTCGTTCTTTAGGTGTACAATTTTGGTCAAGTTGTTTTTGTTGTAGCTTATGTCGTTTGTCCAAAAATATACTTTTTTGATTTTTAATTTCATTCTTTACCATTAAAACAAGAACTACGCGTTCCATCGAAAAAAGATCAAAAACAAGTTTATTGACCTTTTTTGCGTAAACAACTTTTGCTAATTTTTTTCGTACCCTGCTTCGTTTTTCCAAAAATTGATTTTTATTATCAATATTATTTTTCACGATTGAAACAAAAACTACGTAACTTATCAGAAAACGATTAATAAAAATATGTATCTCTTTCTTGGGTAAACAACTTTTGTCTCATAATTTTTTTTGTGACTTCTCTTGTTTGTCTACAAATTTACTTTTTTTAGTTTTATTGTTCTTCACGAATAAAAGAAAAACTGCGCGTATGATCAGAAGCGAATTTTTAACAAATTTTGTAGATATTTTTTTGAGGCAAATTTTTTTATCTTTATCCGTATTGTACAAAGTTTGAGCGCAAAATGAAATTTGGATTTTTCATTATTTTTTGTGCAATCAAAATTTGAATTATTGATTTTTTTAGTAAATTCAAGAAGTTGTTCTGATAATCTTGTTAGGTTTTAAAAAAGGGACGTTCTCATCTCTTGACTTTTTTTATATCGTGCCTCATTTAGCCTAAAATTTTCGGGTTCAGAGGGTCTTAAAACGTGGACGTTTACCAAAAAACGGGGGTGGGGTCAAATTTCACAAAAATTTTATACCATCTCTCATGAGAATGTAAAAAATGTTTTTTTTCCAAACTTGCAGTGTTTTTTAATAGATTGGCTTATGGGGGGTCGGAAAAATGAATTCAAATCTTGAAGGTATGTACTTTAATAATACGAAATCGTGCATTTCGCAAAGCGACACTCACAAAGATCTAACAACTTACTAAAATTAGTAGAAAAAAACGTATTTCGAAAAAGAACTAAGTGAAAATTCTCGCTAGATCCGGTCGATTTTTCAATTGCAAAACGTTGATCATGCATTAAATGAAGAAATATGTCAATTTCGTCTGCAGCTATCTGCAGCTTTAGCTCTTATGAAACTTTTCGTAAAAGGAAGCAAAAATGCGCCCTATAGTAAATATGGTGTACGGTATCCTTAATACATATTGGATGGGTATTGCATCCTACCATATTAAATCTGCCACTTTTTTATTTTGCAAATAAATGTTTAATTCGTGATTAGTGACTTCAGAAACCCTATTATGTCACATTTAAGCGCTATCTGACATTTTTATGGAAAAATGTCCCCATATTGGATCCGACATTTTTTTCTAAAAAATAGTTATCGAATGCGTAATCAGTAACCCCAAAAAGCGTCAGGTCTCTGTTTTACTAAAGATAGAATGAGGCCTTGATATTCGTGTAGATTTCTCAGCGTGACTAAAATAAAATAAAGATAAAGGTTATAATTTATACTTTATTTGACAATACAAGAATAAGCAGTCCCTGTCCGAGGTACATATGTTGATGGCATATTCATTTGATACACTAAAGTTCAAGATAATATAGATAATTTCAAATTTTGTATACAGCTCATCGAGTGCGAAGCGTAAGATAAGTGATGATTTCAATCAAAGACATAATCAGTAATATTTTTCCTTGTTTTTGAATCATAAAAAAACTATTTTGGGCACAGATCTAAATTTTGGCGCTTTGGATTTGCAACGATTTAAGACATTTTAGTTCAACCAATTTAGTTTTAAATTATTTAATTTTGGATAGTTAATGAAAAATTGCTAATTCTTAAAAAACAAATCAAATTTGGTTTTTTTTTTTGTTGATAGTGTAAAGAATTGTGGTTTACACACGAAATACTCTAAAACTCTTTGCGATTGGTTTTTTACTGGATAATGTACATTCCGTGATTTCTTCTGGGGTCAATTCTTCAACCACGCCGCTGTGTATATTAATTTTTCCTCGTTTTGGCCCCGAAAAAGTAAGTTTATATACTCCACGAAAAATCAAGTGTCCAGCTGATGCTCTTGCTAATATTGCACACACGTCACCATTGGACGTTGATAATACAATTTGTTCGTCGGTTGGCATAGGCGAGACGGCATTTTTTTTGGTTTTCAATCGAATTGGTTTATCAGGAGGAAAAACGTATATTCGAAGTTCAAATATTCGATCCGGATTAGTGTACGGACTAAGTCGAATAAATCTCAGTAATTGAAATCGATATCCAAGTATAAAAGGAAAAATTTGCCTGAGAGGAGACACGGATCTGGCACGAAGAGGTGACCTTGACGTAGCACGAAAATATTGCTCGGCAGGTGGTAAAGACGTGTCAGAATAATGAGGCAAGGCAAGAGTAAGAGTCGTATCTGGAGAACGTCTGCCAGGAGAATATGAAGAAGAAGGTTCACAGCTAGGAACAACAGGATTGAGGTCACCATTAGGCAAACACTTGGATTGTGAACTCAATTCTGCAACAAGAAATGGAGGATTACATGTTTATTTATGTTGTTTTGAATTTTAGTTTTCAAAGCATATGTTTCGATGTAAAATTTGAATGTGCTTTTTTTCTTTTTCCAAAAAAAGTTGTAGCTTTTGCCGTTCTTGAAAGAAACTTGAAGTGCAAGTGGTGAATTTCAGTGGTTTGTGAATATCATGATGAGATTAGGAACATGACTTTGAGTTTTCTAAGGGCAGCTTGTGTAACTATTTTTAATCTGAAAATTGTATGGTTGTTTTACATTTAGACATTTTGAAATTGTTTTGTTAAAAGTGCTACGGTTGGAATTTGGGTGTGGTTGGACGATTATTATAGGGTTGTAAACATAACCTAAAGTTTTGTGAAGTACATCTAGAAAAAATATACATAATTATATTTTTTTCTATATAGATTGCAACATCAATTAGTATATCTCTTCTGAAATGATTTGTATTCATAATACTACCAGAAGCATTTAACTGTTATTAATTTGGTATAAATTACTTGAGATTTACGAGGTCTGAAATTAAAAAGTTAGAAATAATTTTTGTTTTAAATTAAAGCAATTATAGGACAGGAATGTAATTTTATAGATTTTTTATACTTCGACATTTTTTTTAAACAACTAAAGATTTACTTTTTAAAATTTTTTAATAAATTATACATCATGAATCATGATCGCTTATTATGAGGGTACCATATGTATGTGCAAGTGTTCTTGTAGGTTAAACATTTTATCTGAATAATTAAGACGCAAAAATTTTTAGCTACGTGCAGCTTAAAAAAAATTGTCTGGAATCATAGACATATTATATGATTATATTCACCAATAGCATTGAGTATAACGGCCATGGATAAGACCATAGTACAGATAAACTTCATCATTTATAATCAGGGGAAATACTGATTACTGTATTATTCAAGAATTCAACTAACAATGTGATTGATGGATATTTTAGTGATTTATTCGTTTATATTAACTATGCCATTGTCTTTATATTTCAGATTGATAGCTTCAAGCTTGTCCTTCTGAGATATTTACATCTGATAAGAGTCTGTGTGAACGAAAATAATTTGGCAATACCTTTATTTAAAACTGATATCACCATTTAAGGCTTAAAAAAACTGTCAAAAATTTTCAAAATGTGTTTAAAAAATTGAAAAAACAGGATTTTTTTTTTTAAATATGTTTGATCTAATGTCTTAAATTACTGAGAGAAAAAGAAAACCTAGAACAAAAGCATCGTCCTCTAGCGTGTATTATGTTGTTTCTCTAAAGCTCAAGATGTTTAGTGTTAACAGCCCATTATTTCCACTTACTATTATTGTTATAATTATTAATGAGGAAATTATGATTAATTTAATCTGGAAGACTTTTTTCCTAACTTTGAAATATATTCTGTCAGAGATATGCTGCAGACTAAACAAGTAATATTCAATTACGTTTTCCTCAATATGGACTCCACATTTCAAGGCTTAAAAGATTTCGAGGTTTTTTAATGGATTCCTATAAATCACAGAAAATTTTATAAGTTTTTTTAAATAGAATTCTAACAGATGTTACAGAAATTCAATTCAAGATATATCATAGGTTTTTAAAAATTACATTTGATTTGAAATATATCATTTTTAAGCTAGGAAAAAAATTTTTTTTTCACAAATTCCGCATGTGGCATAATTGAAATTTATGTTTTAAAAGCTTTTTGTATAGTTTTCCAAACAGCGAAGGCAACAGAAAAGGTCTTATTTCGACGAAAAGCTCTTATCAATTTAAAAAAAAAACAAATGTTACAAAATTCATACATTTTTACGCTTCCCGTGATTCCTAGAAAATATTGTATTACTTCTGGTGACTTGATTGAAAGTGATGTTTTAAAAGGATTTTGAATAGTTTTGCGAACAAAGAAGACATTAGACAAAGTCTCATTTTGATGACAAACTCTCAGTGTTTTGAATAAAAGGCTAAATGCCTCCAATGAAGGAAATTATTCACACTTTTCATGATTTTAAGAAAATAATGCATTATTTAAGGTAGCTGAATTAGAATTAATAGTTTAAAAATATTTTTGGTAATTTTTTTAACAGGAAGCATGAAAGTAAAAGTTTTGCTCGAAAAAGCCTCGTTTTTTGAAAAGGCAAGACAATATATAAGTCTCATTTTGACGACCAACTCTTATCTCTTTTAGAGAAAACACCAAAGGTCAGCACAGTAGAAAATTATTTACATTTTCCATTATTTTCAGAAAATAATCCATCTGTTCTAGTAGCATGATAAAAATTTATGTTTTGAAAGTTTTTTGGTAGTGAAAAATGAGTGCATTGCTTTCGGTAGCACTAAGAATTTGATGCTTTGAAAATATCTTTGACTGTTTTTAAACAGAGAAAACAAGAAGTGCGTGATTTCAAAGTAATTCAAAATTTATTCTGATGATTTTAAAGCAATTGAAAAACATCAAAAGAATTCAAAGGTCTCGTGAGAATTCAAAAAACTTATAATTGTTTAGAGAGTTTAGAAAAATTCAAAAAGTTCAATAGCATTTAAAAGATTTTAGAGAATTCAAAAAAAATTCAGGCAATTTAAAAGATATCAAAAAATTCCAAAAAATTCAGACATTCCAGAAGATATCAGAGAATTCAGAATTCAGTGTATTCTAAAAATTTAAAGAGAATAAATAATCTCGAATGATATGGAAGAACTCAAACTTTTCAATGTGTACTTTAATGTATCCAAAATAATTAAGAAAATATTTTAAAAATTCAGTGATGTCATTAAAATTCAACAAATTCCAAATAGGTTAAAGAATTGAGAGAATTTCAAAACAATTCAGAGAATTTTAGAGAAATTGATATAATTTAAAAAAATTCAGATAATATAAACGAATTCAGATAATATTAAAACAATTTGGAAAATTTAAAAGTATTTAGAGAATTCGCAAGAAATTGACAAATTTAGTAGAAATAAATGACTTCAGAATGTTTAAAATAAATTAGGAAGATTTTAGAGAATTCAAAAGAATTTAAGGAATTGGTAGGAATTCAAGGAATTTACAAGAATCCAGACGATTTAGAAGAATTCAGAGAATACAGAAGACTTAGAGAATTTAAAAATAATTCATCGCGTATTGGAAAGATTTCAAAAGAATTAAAAAAGAAACTTCAAAGCAATTTGAAGAAATGCAAATGAATTATAAGGATTTGTTTAAATTCCACAGAATTTTAAATAATCGAAAGAACTTAAAATAATTTAAACTGTCTACTAAAGATTTAAAGAGAATAAAAAAAATTTAAAAGTTCTGGAGAAGTTCAAACTAAAACATTGTGTATCATTATAATTTCAATATAATTGAAAACATAAAAAAACTCCTTAATGTCGTAAGAATTTAACAAATTCAGTGCAGGTTAAAGTGTTTGGAAAATTTTAACAGAATTCAGAGAATTAAGTAGAATTAAGAGAAATAAGAAGAATTCCAAAAATTCAGAACAATTCCGAACAATTTAGAAAACTAAGAAGAATTCAGAGAAAGCAGAAAAATTCAGAGAATTCAGAAGAATTCAAAAAATTCAGAAGAATTCAGAGAATTCAGATAAATTTAGAAAATACAGAAGATTTCAAAGAATCTAGAAGAATTTAGAGAATTCAGACGAATTCAGAGAATTCAGACGAATTCAGAGAATTCGCAAGGTGCAAAAGAATTTACGGACTTCAGAAAATTTTAGAGAATTTCAGAGAATCAGAAGAATACAAAAGAATTCAAAGGTTTTACAAAATCATCCCATAGAAAATACAAAAGAATGAAGAGAAATGATTAGATTTTTCAGAATTCAAAAGAATTTAAACAATTCAGAAGAATTCAGAAAAATTTAAAATATTCTGAAGAATTAAAAAAATTCCGAACAATTCAGAGAATTCAGAAGAATGAAAAGGGAATTCAGGTAATATGGAAAACTTGCAAAAAATTCAAAATAATTCATGGTGTGTTGTAAAGATGTCAAGAAAATCAAAAAAAAAACTAAAAAATAATCAAGAACTACAAGTGAATTCTAAGTATTTATTTGAGTTCTACGGAATTTAAAATACTTAAAGAAAGTTAAAATAATTCAACGTGTATTCTAAAGGAAAATATATTTGCTAAGATTTAATATCTCGTCACGCAGTTTCCATGTGAGGTTGCACCATTGGTTTGGTGTGCTCAGCGATTTTCTTCTTTCGGAAAAAATGGAGCAAAGAGTTTGCATTAAATTTTGTGTGAAAAATGGAATCCAGTGCTCTAAAACTCTTGAAATGTTG
>JAUELO010151722.1:0-16932 GCA_032357855.1 Amphibolips quercusostensackenii | reverse complement strand
TAGACCGTGAGAAGATTACCATGCTAAGACACTCTACCAGCTTTTGCTGCATCTTTACACAAGTTTTCGATTTTCGGGTTTATTTTAATTTATAACGGGAAAACTTTGCATGAACAATCGTTTTTGATGATCAAGTAATTCTTTAGGGTGAACAGGTTTTGCTTACTTTTTCTAAAATACCTTCTTTATTCATGAAAGGACATCTGTTGCTGTCTGGCAAAGTTAAGTCATGCGATTTTTACTGTGGCTAAATTTTATAACGCTTGTTAATATTCCTAATTTAGGAACTAGCTTAATCAGAGGCCCTTTCTCCTTCAGTAGTTTGACTTTTAATACATCATAGAGTTGCAACTGATAAATTGTGGAGTGTTGACTACTTTTTTACTTCACCATGTACATCCTTAAAATTATCAGTCGCACGGATCAGTGTCAGCCTAGGGTGCTTTTTAGTATTTGTCAGAGATCTCACTTATCCATTTGTAACTAATGCAATTTTAATTCCAGGCAACATTAGTGCATCTTCTTTTGGTTAAATTATTTAGCGAAAAATAATAGCGCGTCCCTTGTTTTGACTAATTAGAAGTATTGTGTTTCACTTTCGATTCTAGATAAATTTATTTCAGTGATATAAGTGTAATTTTTCTATCGATTTTCTCTATCCCAATTTTGTGCCGATTAATAAAGATCCTTCTATGTTCTCACTTCCTCAAAGTTAAAGTATTTTTTTATTGTCATTTGCAATACCATTAGTAACAATTTTAAAATCTTTTTCAAAGCAATACATTTCTCATTTATATTTACAGCACACCTGAGAATTTAGGCTTTATGATTCGATACGTTTGTCGAAAATGTCTTCTATAAAAGTAGTTGTAGAAGTTGTATAAAGGTGTGAGTAGAGTGAGAGGGTGGAAGCCAATAACATAAGTAAGGTTAAGTAGCGTTAATTGGGAAAAGAATAATTAATTTTAGTGCAGCTCAAAGCCTAGATTTAGATAAATAGGACAAGTTAGGTTAGGTTGGCAAGGCGTCGGGGGAGTTTGTGGTCAAGAGGTTTGGGCCTGCCAGGCGGACAAGGGTGGTACGCATAGTGTTGAAGAAGTTAAGAAAGAGAAAAGAGTGTCTGCAGAGGCTATGAGGGGTTGAAAAAGCGAGTTGAAGGAAAAAGTTAAGGCGGCATGCAGCAAAAGGTTTTAGAGACTTTTTTTGTTTTAGAAGAGGCTGAATAAAGAGATCGCAGTCACTGGCGAAAGATAGGGACGTTGGAGAGCGGGAGGTTGTCAGCAAGAGTGCTGACAGCGTTGGTATTAAAGTAGACAGAGAGGGAATTTTCCACAGGCCACGAAGACCAACAGTGCGAATCCTGGGGTGCGGCGAAATGTCGGGAAATAGAGAAAGGCAGACCGGTGGGAGCAAAGCGAATAAGAAAGTAATAGAGAAAGCGTCTAGCGCAAGTAAGTAAGAAGATCTCTTGAAGAGGAAGCCAGATAGCCAAGAGAGCTTAGAGAGAAGCGTGGTATAAAGTTCTTTTAAGAGGAGCAGTAGGACACGTGAATCACTACTGCAAAATAGAGGTAAAGTCGAAAAAGCAGATGTTAGGGATGCTGTTAGGGAAGATAAGAGGACTAAGAAAAGAAGTCAGGAAGACTAAGGAGCAGATCAAAGGTATAAGGAAGGACATAAGGGTCAGAGACGAGAAATGGGAAAAGAAGGTGAAAGAGCATACAAAAAAATTACAAGGATTAGAAAGAGATGGTGTCGATAAGAAAGTCCAAAGAAATTAAGGAGAAAGAAATGTAAGAAGAAATTAGGTACTGGAAGGAAGAAATAGAAAAAAGGCCTGAGAAGGTGGAGTGCAGCTGGAACATGAAAGTAGGCGACAGGGGGAAGGGCGAACAAAAAGGTATTTGGGAGTAAGTGAGGAATATGATAAAAGAAAAAGTGTGAGAGCGTAAAAATATAAAGGAGAGTATGGAGAGAGAAAGGGTAAGGGCAGTGGAATTGACAATAAAGAGAAAAGAGAAGGCAGACAGAAGAAATAATATTGTGAAAAAAGGCTTGAAGCTATAGATCATAAAAGGAAGGGAGGGCGTAGAAACGCTGCTTCGGGGCATATGGTGAATAAAAGGAAAGGTGGGAGAAGTTATGGTAGAGAGGAAAAAGAAGAAAAAAGAGGAGCTTGTGGAGGTGTCGAACTGGGAAGAGAAGTTGGGGTTATCGCAAAATATAAATATGATGAAGCATAAGAATGTTTTTTTCGAACACGATTTGACGATAAAGTGAAGGGAGATGCAGAGATTGCTGACTAACAGAGCTAGATGGGAAAAGAGTGAAGGGAAAGCGACAAGGGTAAGGTATCAGAAGAGAAAAGTATACGAGAAAATGTAAGTGTGGTACAGGAATTTAATGTTGTGGAACTAGTCAAAACGTGGGTAGATAGAAAATTATGGGGAAGAATAGAGCTGAAGTTGCCAAGAAATTATGAGCGGAGAATCCAGAAGGCGGCTAGATTCATGAAAAAAGGATGGGCTAGTAAAGTAGAAGGTTAGGAATAATCAGCAAAAGGAGTTCTTCTAGAGAAAGAGGGGATAGGTGGGCAAATGAAGGCAGCAAATAGGAGGGGTAACGTGTAAGTTTGTGAGAGTGCACAAGAAGGATAGAGTGAAAAAAATTTAAAAAAAGAGTAAAAGGCTTGATTGGCAAAAGAGAGGAGGGTTTTGTGGTGCTGGGGAAGACCTAAGTACGAGGATGTGTAGAGAAGGTAGCCTTAAACAGAAAACAGAAAAGCTCCGAAAGAACATCAAAGAATATGATAATGAATAAGGAGCAGGAGTTTTTAAAAGATTAGATAGAGATGAGAGGCTGCGCAGTGGCCAATGTACGATAAAAGGGGACGAAAAGAAAAAATACACGTATTTAGGTAAAGTAGGGGTATCGCTGATAGACTCTGTTGTCATGAATATGCAATGGTGGGAGGAGGCAGGAGGATTGGTAGTGTAAGTGAAAGTAGAATGAAAGTGTTTGTTTACCTAGGTTTTTGGTTTCGAAGAAATGGGGAAGTGGATGGGCACATGAAAGAGAGAGTGAGAAGGGCAAATGTGGTGATGAGACAGGTGTGGGGATTAGGAAAGAAGTTATTTGCAGATAATTTTAGAAGAAGAATGAAGTTAGTTGAATTACTGGTGATAAGTGTGCTATTGTATGAAGAAGAGATGTGGGGCTGAAAGAAAAGTGAGAAGGTTAATAGGACACAGGAAAGGTATGTAAAGTGGACACTGGGGTAAACAAGAAACACGCCTGATTATATTTTTAGTGAGGAGACGGGGAGAACGCGTTCAGGGATTCTAAAGGTAATTCGAACGTATAAATATGAGGAGAAATTTTTAAAAGAGGAGGAAAGTAAGCTGGTCAGCGAGTGCTGGTGGAAGATGAATAACAGGAGAGAACGTATGAAGATGAAGGTTGGAAATGTAATGTATTTTAGAGAAAATAAACTGCAGTTGGATAAAATGAAAAAAATGCACGAGAAAGAAAGAAAGGTATATAAGATGGTTAAGAGAAGCGGCATAGAAAAAGAGAAAGCAGAAGGTAAGAAGATAATAAGAGAGGGAGGTTAAACGAAGACTACGGGTGGATTATGCTAAAAAAGAGAGCGCAATATTTGTGTGAGAAAGAAGAGGGCGAAAGTCAGAAGCTTAAAGCAAGAATAAGACGTATGTGCATAGAGTTATTTAATAGGCTCTGGCTCCTTAGGGGAAGAGGATGTATAAACTGTGACAAAAGGGTGATGCAAGAGTGAAGCACTGGTTGAAAAAGTGGATGGAGGTAAAAAGGAGTGGTATGAGCAGGGAGGTATTGTTTTATAAAAGAAGAGACAAGAGGGCCGCGGAAGTAATAGCATGCTAGGCGACGCGATGCCAGCGGGCCGAAAAATAAACGTTTATCTATCTATAAGAGTAGTTGTATTCTCATCACATAATAAAGCAATAGTAGATACAATTCCTAATAGACCACGCAGTTCAGCAAAAATCATCTTTAGGATCGACAAGTTCACTGATTGTTCTGTGCGTGTTAATGTTTTATTTTTTAGAAGCAATATATTCTTTTTGTGAAAAACTGTATAATGACGTCTTGGATAGTTTTTAATTTCACATACTTCTCTGTCATGACATTTATTTCGATGTGTCAAAAGACAAAAGAAGCAAACTTTTGCTATTGTTTTAATTTTTTAGTGTTGTTTAATGCCAGTTTCGTTAATGCTGAACATGATTTTAGAAAATGAATTGATTAAATGAAAATTTTTTAGGACATGAAGTCGTTAAATTTTTGCCTCTTATCATCTGTACTTGAATTGGTATCTATAAATTTCTTGCTAGCAGCAGCTTCAAAATTGTAGTACTTGCGGTAACTTTCAAAACAATGTCTGATATTTTCAAAGTCCAATCTGCAAAATTATTTAATAATGCTGGTGAATCATTTATGTTTTTATCTATAAGGTGACTTCCCCACTGAATTACGACATGTAGCATCTGGTTTTTTATGAAATTTGCCAAAAATGTTTGAAATTACGCTAGAACTTATGCTGTTACTCACAGCATTCTAATTTTTTATCTCGCTTTAAGAAACAAGCTTCTATTGAGTTGCAGACTACTTTTAGTCGAAGAGGATCCACACATTTTTAAACCATAAAAAATTTCCGAAATTATTTCTGATTTATTGACTCGCGAGCATTCGATTTAACGCTGAGATAAGGTTCGTGCCTTGTTTAAAACGTTTTCAGCCTCTTTTAGATCCATTCGAAAAAAAATTTTTTTCGTCAATTGTATTATTTTGTCTCTTCCATGTTTGTCCACACTTTCTAGCTATTTTTTGAAACTATTATTTTTAAAAGATTGAAAACTTGATTCGCTATATCCGCTGCTGCCTTTTCCTGAACCTTTCTGTTTTTCTGCTCGTCGCCTAGGAGCATTTTGTTGTTTCGGCATTAAATATTTTTGTCTTTCCAGATGATAAAATCAGTAGGTATATTTTCATTTTTTTGCAGCAATTTAATTTATATTTGTAGTCCAAAAATATTCTCTTTTGATACAAGTACTTTTTCCTGCTGAGCAGCAAAATCTTCTTCAATTTTAAAATTTATTCTTTCTAATTCATATTCAATTTCTGATATTGATAAATCTGAATTGCCACCACCACATCAAACATTTGACCCAGTGCAAAAACATTCTCGTCTTGCTGATAAAGCTGTTGACACTTCTGGCAAGTTTGGCTAAAATGGTTCTTCGACCATAAAAATCTGAATTTTTTTTAACTATATGTTTAACGCATTGAAAAATTGTACTGGACCTAGAATGAAGAAAATCTCTATCTTTAAAATAAACTTACATTCTTTTGCCAAGCTCACACTATTATCTTTAATTAATTTAGCGGGAACACCATCGAAGTTCTCTATTTTTATATAATGAATTTTTTCCTTCAAGTTAGACAGTTATAATGATGCAATACAGTATGCATGGTTGAAATATTCGTAGGTTTTGCATATTTAGAGAATTGTCAAATTGAAAAAGTTATTTTTTAAAAAATATTTCTACACAAAAAAATACTTTTGGTTGAGTTTTACCCATGGTCCTAGTTTTGTGTCAGTATAGTTGATTCTTAAAATGACGTGTGAGTGAGTGTTGACATTGAATATAAATTATATAAAAATATTTTTGAATTGATAAAGATAAAATAATTAGGTTGTCAATTTTTTGTATAACGATAACTATTATATAAATTAGGAATGAAAAATTGAGTTAACGGTATTACAAGATTGGAAGTGATTAAAATATTACTATTTCATTAAAATATAACCATGAATATTTTCGTAAATAAGACACAGACAAACATTGTGCGTCCCACCAGTCCAGCAAAAATACAGTGCTCTGGTCGGAGTAAGCACAATTCAAAAAAAATAATTTTGATCCCTTTATTTTCACGTATGAGTTGTTGATAAGCGTCTTGAAGACTTCCAAAAATTAATTTTTTTTCGAATCATGCATTTTTTCTATCTATTTTTACCGATTTCGTGTCTTTTGGCTTGGCATCATTACACCTAATTTATGGAATAAGGAAAATATAGTATGTATTTTACGTTATATAATTCAATAAAGTGCCAGGCTAATCATTAGTGACACTGTTAACCAAATTTTTCCTTAAAACAGTTATCGGTTTTTTCTCAATCAGAAAAATGAGGATCCTTCCTACTCTGCTTTTATCATTGGCGTGTATTCTTAGTTCTATTGGTAAATATAATAAGATAATAAAATTTTGAAAAAATTTTTCAAGATTTCCGCAAAAAAGAGTTTTCGGGCCTTACTCTGAAATTCCTTCAGAATATGAAAAATTTCATGATGTTCTTGAAAATCTCTTTTATCTCGTTAATATATATTGAAATTTGTTTCGGTCTTAAAATTTCCGGGAAACTTCTAAAGTCCTTTGAAATCTGTTAAAATATCTAAAAGCGCTTTAGACTGATTTATGAAAATAACATCAATATCATATAACCACAAAATTAAGGCATATATAATACAGTTCTCTATTTGTGTTTGTTAGAAATTAGTGTGACTTTGATTCTAACTTACTTATGTGGACACCTGACTATGTGTGTAAAAAAAATAAAATTTCAAAAGGGTGCCCACTAATGAAAAATTTTTCCGTAATGAAATACTCAATGGTTTTGTGGCAATTTGACAATAGAGCCGAAAATGAACTAAATTTTAAGAATATTCTGGTAATTCAATTTGTTACTTTTTGGTTTCAAATTCCACAATTATTTTTTGTTTTTAATTCAATTTTTTAATTACTCACAATTACTTAAAAATAAAATGCAATACTTTTCCATGCATAACAAATTTGCTTGATGACGTGACATAACCATATGTACGTTTATTATAAAGATTAAAATAATTAAAAACAAAAATTTGATATTAATGTATATTATAGAAACAATCATGAAATGGAAAGTTATATTGTAATATAGAAAAACTTTCAAAAATACGAAATTCGTAAAATGTACTTCATTTAATAATAAACTTAAGGCTAGGAAAAGCTGAAAGAGGTGGAAGAGAATTGCTTTACTCATTTCGACTTCAAAGGCCCTCTATATGCGAACTAAGAATTAACAGATCCCACCCATTTGTTCTCGTTACTACCGCTAATTTGTTTTCCTCTGTTGAAAATTTTTGTTTTTTAAGATTTATCATTTTACTTAAAAATTCATCTTTCTGGGTTAAAACTAAAAGATTTTGCTAAAACTTTGTGTCTTTTTGTTTTTGTTGAAGAAATAAAATTAAGAGAAAAGTATTATGATTACGAATAACTTGGTAATATTTTAGAAATCCTGGTAAATTTCTGTTCAAACAATTTTTCTAACAATTTTAGTATTTAAAAAAAAAATTTTTTATAAAACCATTCTCAAAATCTCTGAGCGAAAATAAAACTTCTGTGCTTCATAAAGTTTTTTGTAGCATAAACCGATCACTATTACCAGCGTTACAAGCAAATGATTTTCTAACAAAATGGACCGAATTTCTCAATATCACCTTGCAATCTTTAGGCACCTAATTTTCGCTATTTGAACTTGTGAAATCGCACTTGTGATTAGTTAAAGTCTGCTATTGAAATTTCCTGTGTAAAATTAGAAAAATGTAAAACCGAAAAACCTTAATGTGTATAATTATTTTTGGGCCCATTGATTCTTTTTCATTTAAATATTGTACAGAATAATTTTTCTTCCTGATCTTTGTTCAGACAATCAGAAGGCTATTTTTGAAAATTGAAGACAGGCTATATGTGAGCTGTTTATCATGACAATAGATACGATAATGTGACACTGTTACGCCTTGTTATCAATCATTTTAATTTTTTACGTTTTCCGTTATAATAATCTTTTTTCAATTATTATGTAGAGTTCTAAATAAATGCTTTTATTTGCATCAAGTAATTATAAACTTTTTACTATTGAATTAGGAAATGTCTCGCCTCATCAAATAAGTAATTTTTAAAGAATCTCTAGTGGCTTATTACTTGTAAATGAAACAAAAACTTACTCTTCTCATGCCTGATTGAGACACCAGATTTTTCAAAATTTTTTGTTATCAATCTTTAGCACAATGAGAAACTTATTATCCTTGCGATATTTTTGTAATTATAAGCAATGATAAGTTTTTCAAACGTTTAGACAATTAAATTTATTACCTTTAAGTAACTATTTACCACACTTTAATTGAAAATTGGACAAAGAGTAAGAAATGTTTAAAAAGACTGCGATTTTCTAGCATTATTCTTAGGAAATATTATTAGCAACAATAATACATTCTTTAAACAATTATGTTCTTAAAAAATAATCCAGTATGATCTCCCTCTAAATAAGCATTAAACAAAAGGCTTTACATTTAAGAACACACCGCGACTTCTCAGTTCTAGTCTAAGAGAGAATTGCTTGAAACAATAAAACATAAATTTTTTGAAAAATTTATGGCAACATTTAATTATTGACATGAAGTATTATTTCATGGATGACCAGGGCAACATTTTTATGCAAGATGCACTAATAACGGAAAGTTAAATAACGTAAATTTTTCACATAATTTTCACTGAAAAGTCATGTGAGAAGCCATACGTTTTAAAATATTGGACCCCCAACATTATCGTGTTTTTAGTGCAACGAAGAATTTTATAGAATTGAGTTTGACTCTATAATATTTTTTACAAATTGCACTAGAAACAAGAAATACAAGAAAAAATTTGTTTGCACTTTTTCTAACACTCGGTATTTTTTGAAAAACAAAATTGAAGTGCTTAGGCACATAAAACATTAAGAATGAGCTATATTTAAGCCAAGATTTAAAATATAACAGAACTCAAAAAGTCTAGACCTACGTTATGATGTCTTGATTTTGTTTTGCAGATATCTGCACTATCGATGTCATGATATTATTTTTTTTTAATTTGTTGTTTTCAATTTTAACAAATAAAACCATAAGCAAGAAACACGAAAAGCGTATTTAAGGTAAATGCCAAAAACAGCAAAAACTTTTAACTTTTAGTAAATATAATCATGCGCTTCAAACCGTCATCAAATTAAACTAAAGGTCACACAATCCTCTTAAAAATTTTCAAAATTAATTTCAAATTACAAAATTTTAAATTGTAAATTGCGTTAATCGTGTGAGTTATTTCAAAATCTGGACATATTTCAATGAATTTACCTTTTATCTTGTCTTTTATACATTAAAAAAATATAATCCTTTTTTTGCAGTGTTGAGCTCACAATTTGAGTGCTTACCTAATGGCGCCCCTATTCCTGGCGTTCCTCGTCCTGGAACTTCTGATTCTCCAGAAGAGTCTCCTCCTCCTGTGAGGTATAGGTCCAGGTCTCCTCCTGACAGACCTTCTTTTTCGGCTAGGTCTTCTTCTTCAAGACTTTCTGCTGACAGGTGCATGGTCCAACCCACTATTCTTCCTTCTTATAACGGACGTGGTAATAGTTTCGATAAACTTCCATTTATTCGGCTCACTTCTAAAACAAATTCGCGCCTGATATTCGAACTTCAAAGATACACTTTTCCCTACGATAAAGAGCTTAAATTGAGAACAGGACATGAGATCTTTGATCCTATGGTAACCCAAGAACATATTGTTATATCAACGTCTGAAGGTGATGCCTTTGCAATATTGGAGAGTGCTAATATTCTTGCTGGAATATATGTATATAACAATGCAAGTCATAGACGGGTAAAAATAAACATGCAGAGCAGTACAATAACTTTATTGACCACAGAAGAAATCGCTGAAACTCCAGTAGGTCCCAGACGTCCAATCAATACTTATTTTAGAGTAAAGGTATTAAAGAATATATAGACTGAAATCCTTTACATTTTTATTTCAATGAATAAATGTAAAACCTACATCTACAGTTGGTTATGATTCAGTGTCAGATCTAAATGTTGAAAGTAGGTTTTTATTAGAAATAATAATAAAAAAGAAATGCATTAAGTTTATTAAATATTATTTTTATTTTATATATTTTGAATTTACCCTAAAGGTTTTTTAGTTCAGTTTGAATGATTTTGTATTCCATCGGATTCTAATATACTAATTTTATTTTTTCTTATAGATCTAAATTTAATTGGTTTTTTTATTAGAAAAATTTTGTTCTTCTTTTTCTAATAACATTAAGCTATTTTTATTTTGTAGAAATTTTTGATAAACTTCCTAGGATTAACCTCCCGCCCGTAGGAGACATTGGAGAGGGGTAGGGATGTCACCTACATTATTTCTGTGACTTGCGACAGGTGCACGTTCCTGGATCTGCTACAGATTAGAAAAGGGCTTACTTAACATAAAAAACCTGAAAACAATTTTTTTTATCAGAATGTACTTTATGAATAAATTAAGTAAAAAAATACAGACGTTTCACACACTATATGTAATTGTGTCTAGTTAACAATAGTAAATTAGCTAAAAATATCTTTCAAGAGGTTTCTTGTGTCACTGATTTCAAATCTGAAGTCAGAGTTTAAAAACTTAGAAGGACGAATCAGCTCTGGTAGACTAACAATTTTTTTATGAGGCCCGTGGCTTGAAAAAAGGGTTTTGGCAGATATTTGGACTGCTGATTATGAATCTGATATTAGAATTCCAAAATTCGAAATGGGTAATTCAATATAAACTTAAAAAATTAAAAAATGGACCATGTAACCTTAAAATAGGTCCCAAGGGGTTTTTTAAGTGACTGGTTACGACTTTCAAGTCAAAAAACTGAAATTCAAAATGACGGACAAAAAAATTTTTAATAGCTATTGTATGCGCTATTTTGAATTTTGGAAACTTGACTTTAGCTTTGCAGCTAGCAGCACAAAAACTCTCTGAGGGCACATTTTAAAGCCAGTAGACCGGTTCTTCAGATATGACTTTTATATTATGTCCGCTATTTTAATTTTTTTCATTTTGACTGTATATTCGTGATCAGCGAATTACAAAACCTTTAAACACCTATTTTAAAGCCACCCGGAATTTATTGTTACATTGTTTTCTCTGCCATGTTGGATCCACTATTCGAAGTTTTTAAAATTTATTAAATTGGACTCCAAATTCGTAATCAGCGACCCAGAAAACCTTCCGTGCATAAAGTTTCAATTAATTAGTATGTAAGGAAAAATGTATGATTTAATCGGGTTAATTTCTTTAAACTCTCCCGAATTTATGATAAAAATAAAAGGATATATTTTGTGTTTCAATCGTGTGCAAGACTACAAATCTTGCTGACGTTTTGTAAACATCGAAGTTCACTTTTTTAGGGCTAACCAAAAACTGAAGTTTCAGGTTATCTTGTTCTCATCTATAGTCTTTACGATGCATGCGATTAATCCGAAAAGAGCCAAGAGGATCCGTAAGGACCCGAGAGGACATGAGAGGACGGAAAGCCAAATCGGATCATTATCATAACTATTATCCCTATAGATTTTATCAGGGTGTTTTGAGATTTCAATTACTTCTTTATTTTTTCTTGGAAAAATATTCTATATTTTTGCGATGACTGTTGTTTTTTTAATTACTATATTAGGTCCTGTTTTGATTTAATGCTTACCTAGTGTTAATTGAGTAAGTTGTTGTAGCCAAACTTTACTTTCATGTTCCTTCACACTTTTGCTTACCGCTCTCCCGGTTCCTTTGATATAAACCTTGACACAAGACCAAAGGATTTTATACACTCTTTTTGTAAGTTATCTTCATTTATTATGGAGACAGCTCTGTGTAAAAGGGAAGTGATGACCAATTACTTTTGAGATGGGTTGTGGTGGGAGGCGGGATGTAGGTATCTGTTTGTATGGGTGGGTTTTCTGTTAACATCATGTACTAATGTGTTATCGTATCTTTTGAAATCTTTTGGGTTTTTTGAAAAAGACTTGATTGGACAACTACGTTTGACCAGCCTCCAGTGTAGGGCGTTATGGCTCATCACATGCATCGTAGAGAGTATATATAAGAAGAACATAACCTGAAACTTCAGTTTAAGGTTAGCCCTAAAATATTGATCTGTAACGTTCACGAAATGTCGCCAAGATTCGTAGTTTTGCACAAGATTGCTACGCGAAACGTGTACTTAAAATTATTGTTTGCTCATAAAGAAAGCTCTGTGTTTGAATTTCGTTCTTTCGTGATTTATAAAAACCTCCTTAATTTTATTATATTCTCCTGGATGAGATAATTATGAGTGATGTTTTTTCATCATAAGTAATTTGATACATAAATAATCAAATTTTTAATCTTTTTACATTCAGTATTAAATTTCTTATTAACTTATTGAGAACTTTTTCAAATGTGATTAAAGATAACATAATATTGAAAATATTAAACATTTATAATTGTCTATAACAAATATTCGAAACAAATCAAAGCAGTTGAAATTTCTCCACAAAATAAATTTTTTTTTATAGTTCAAGTGCTAGATACAAAGTGACATGTTTTTCTAGAAAAATATTTTAAAAACTCTTGAATTTTTAGTAAAAAAATTACTTGAAAATTCATAAAAGTAAAACTATACCAAGTGAAATATTACTGTTTATGTGACCGTCACATAGTTCACAAAAAAAAATTTTATTGACGTTAAAGCATGCATTAAAAATAGATCAAAGTTTTAAACTAAGATTTCGTGAAAAGTGACATAGCTCACTTTATTGTCAAGAAACAATTTCTTTAGAAACCAATATTTTAAAAAAAGGTTTTGCTTATTCCACTCTACAATACTTAGTAAAGGTATGCATGTGATCTAGTTTTGTGATGAAATTGTTCAACCAATTATTATTTACCAAGCAGATCATTTTACTGAAACTAGCCCTATCCACGGAGGTATAATAAAATTGTTTTTAAACCTCAGTAATTCACAAGAAAACTTTTTTTCTCTTTTAAAGTTTACAAGATACATTTGGCAAGATGTGGCCTACATTTGCAAATAGTTCATAAAACTGATTTATGATATTTAATTATCTCACATGGACACGCTTGAGGCTTTCATAATTTATAAGATAAGAAGTATAGTATATATCAACATTATAGAATATAATAAGGCGCCAGACTAATCATAAGTTACACAGTTAAGAAAATTCTTGTTAAAAAAAGTGATCAATTTTTCATCAGTTAAAAAAATGAATATCCTTTATACTCTGGTCCTATCATTGGCGATTATTCTAAATTCTGTTGGTAAATATTATGATGTGATATAAATTTTGTCCTTAAATGTTTGAGGTTTTGGCAAACAGAAATTTTGTCGTACTTAATCTAGATTCTATTCTAATTTGAATTTGTAGGAATACTTCGTAATCTTTTGAGATCTTATGAAATGCTTCAAGTTAATTTAAAATCTTCTTAATAATCTGTAATTCCTTAAAATATTAAAAAATCCGTAAAATCCTTCAAAATATCCCAAGGTTTGTTAAAATATATAAAACTACTTTCAAATTTTTCAAATTCTAAAAGACTTTCGCAAGATTGGATTAGTTTATGAAATATGAATATCTCACAAGGACGAACTCAACGCATTCCATATTGTCTCTAATACTTTAGGAAAATTTAATTTTCTGTTTATTGTTGCAGAGTTAACTTCACAGTTCGAGTCCTCACCTAACGACGCACGTACTTCTAGTGTTCCCCATAGAAAAAATCGTTTTTCTCCTGAAAGGTTAAGGTCCAGGTCTCCTTCTGACAGAAATCCTCATTCTGGGTTTTCTTCTACCGAGTTGGATCCTGCCGGCTTTCATCATGCCCGGCTTCCTCCTGTCGAGTATGATCCTGCATGGTTTCCTCCATCTGAGTTTGATCTGGTCGGATCTTATCCTGAAGAGTTTCCTATTGGCAAAATTCATCATGCCGAACCTTCTAATTCAGCGAGGTCTTCTTCTTTAAGATCTCCTCCTCCTCACAGGTTCATGGCCCCACCCACTATTCTTCCCTCTTTTAACGGAAGTGGATACAGTCTTGAGCACCTTCACTTTATTCGGCTTACTTCAAAAAGGAATCCGCGACATGTATTTGAACTTAAGAGGTACACTTTTCCTGCCGATAAAAAACTTAAACTAAAAACAGGTCCTGATTCATTTGTGCCTATGACAACCCAAGAACAAATTATTTTATCAACATCTGATGGTGATGCCTTTGCAATATTAAAGAGCACTAACTTTCTTGCTGGGATGTATACAACATATCGTAATAAGCGGGCAAAAATAAACATCGAAAGCGGTGAAGTTAACTTATTGACCGAAGAAGAAATCGATGAAACTCCAGTAGGTTCTACACGCCCAATTCGAACACATTTTCGAATAAAGCGTATAAAGGAATAAAATTGCAATTTTTAATATCACTATTATTTCAATCAAAAAGATAGAAATGAAATCTGAAATTTCTTACAATATAAAGACGAATCCAAATGTTGAATTTAACTTGTATTTTAAAATAGTATTGAAAACGCAATGTATTATAGCTCATAAAGCTCTGATCTTTCGACAATGCTCTCACCTTTTGTTTTCTCACGAAAATGTTACTTTTGCATAACGAAAAAGTATAATAAACATATTGTCTACACTGTTCTTAGCCTAGTGACCTGATGGATTTCACGGGTGATATCAGTCAACGAGTCTCATACAGAGATTTTTTCTCTGCAAAGAGCTAGCGTAATCCTGAGATGCTTTTCCGAAATATAGTTTTATTTTTGTTTTTTTATTGATTAAAAATGTACTATATTTTTTGGTTGAAATCGAATTGTTAGGTGGATGTTGAAATTTTTTATCAAAACTTTGCTTTAACAATTCCTTATATAGGTTAAAAAATCAATCCTTTGGTAAAAAATTGAAATTTTTAGTTGAAAATTTGTCTTTCTGGGTTGAAAACTTTACTACTTTGGTCAAAGTGTTATCTAATTACACGAAATTTTAAGTTGCAATTAAACTATTGCAAAAACTGTACCTACCATCAATAACATGATTTACTCATTATAATCTGTCTTGCTTTGTTGTTTATAAGAAGTTATTATAAATGAAAACCCTGCATGACCAGAATTAGTTTTTAAAAAAAATTAATCTATGACACAAAGTAAACTTTTTAGATTCGTGACATTTTTTCGTACCAGGGCGAATATCAATTAGGAACCCTTCCAGGAAAATTTATTTTTTAAAAGTCAACGCTTCTTTGAATAATTTTATCTCTGTATAGAAATCTAGAAACATGTAGAACTTTAAGAAATTTCGAAAATTACAATCAGAATTCTGTTAATCGATTCATTGTATATAGAAAATTATTGTCTTTCTTAACTTTTTGCAAACCATCCGAAGGAAATATTTTGAAAATAAAAGCAGACTAGGTCACGTAAATAATTTTTTTGACATGGCCTTTCATTGTTTGAATAGAGCTGAAAATGTTACACGTTTTCTACATTTATAAGATTTTCAAATTATTACATTATACTATACATACTATTAATTAGTAAAGTTTTAAAAATTTTGATTTAGAGATGCAACTAAGTATCTTTTGCGTAAGAAAAAATTGAATTAAATTAAAAACACTTAGGTTTAGCCTGATTAAATGTAAATAATTTTTACGATGTTCTCTATGTGACTAAAATTTTATATAGAAAATTTTAAAACTACAAATTTTCAAAATCAAAAACAAAACTCTTCAGAAATTTCAAGAACCTTGATATGTATAATTATTTTTGGGCTACTTGATTCCTTGTTATTTTAATAGTGTAAGAAATTTCTGTTATCTTAGCTTTGTTCAAACAGTTAGAAGGCAATATCTTCAAGTTGGAGACAAGCTACGTCAAGTTTATAATGTCAAAATATGACCTTTTTATTGTGTCAATAAAGTCGATTATGTGTCACTTTTGCGTCGTTTCATTAATCTTTTATATTTTTCACGTTTTCCATTCTGAAAAGCTTTTTTAAATATTATGTACAGTCCTTAGTAAATTTATTTATTTGTATCAAGCAATAAGTAACTTTCCACGATTGAATTAGAAAATACCTGAACTTATCCCTTTTGCAAAGGAAAAAAAAATTATACAAACGAAATTACCTTTTTTTAGGCAGTCAAGTTCGTACTCATTGAAATTGATGTTTATTCAAAGCAAATATCACCATCAAGGCAAATACCATCGCGCTATGTTATGAAACTTGTCTATTTTTCACGTTCTATATTTTTATTGGAAGTAAAACTCTTTGTTGTCACACAATTATTTTCAGATAAGATAGTAAAACTGGTTTTTCTTTAAGCTTTCCAACAGGCAGATAATAAGTCTGTAAGAGGTTCAGTATGAAGCTTTTCGGTAGTCATTCGCCATCGACAGGCAGCGCTGGTGGAATGTTGTACCTTTGCAGACACACTGTTCAAGTAACAGGTACTCTCAAAAGCCTGCTACTGATTTTTTTTTTGTCACTTTTTTCATACAGCTCCCTTCATACAGGCTTAATTTTCTGATCAATTCAGGCGTTTCGGATAGCAGTAAAGGTCTTATACAGCGTGTTTGAACAATTTATTGACCTGTTGTACTATGAATTCTCTTCATGACCCTAAGTCCTTCCTATACCTCTTCAGCAGTGATGAATAGACATTTCTCCTCAAATATTATGAGGTTGTCACAAAGCTCTTCAAGCAGATGATATTCTTAATGTTTTTCTCAAATTTAAAGTTGGGATCACTTGAGACACTTGTAGGGCTCTACTTTTGGACCATTTCTATCTTTTGCATACCTTCAAATTCTTTCATATTCATCCCAAATTCTTCTTGAATTGACTCAAAATTCATTAAATTATTGAATATTGTTTTGATTTTATATATTTTTAATTCACCCGATTGACTCTTAGTTCAGTTTGGATTTTGTTTTTTAATTTTATCAGATTC